>JAJOZX010011307.1:0-123238 GCA_023014485.1 Bathynomus jamesi
ATTCATTGTTTTTATCAATATTTGAAAAAATCAACTAACTAACCTAACCTAACCTAAACCTAATGATTTGCTTCAGATGGATTCAGAAACATTCGGGCTCATATTGCAGGAATTTATAATATCTAAAATTTTCTTTATTCATTAAACCATTTTAAACCTTTTTATAACTTTGCCTTTATTACATTTGTAATAAACTTTGTATAAAACAATAATTTTGTAATCATCAGGTTTTTTTTTATTTAATTCCTTGCAAGGTGCCTATTCTGGGATTGAGGTTGAACGCAGGTGCTTCATCTGGGATTGAGGTACATCAGGTGCCTATTCTGGGATTGACCCCAATATTTTAATAAGTATTAAAATATTAAAATTAAAAATTAAAATAATTTCTTCTTTCGAACGTAAATTTTTTTATTTTTATTTAAGAAAAATCATGAACTGCTTTCCCTGTTTTACAAGTTCGTTCGGACTTTGCTTTGTCGATTTCTTCCCTGTAAGAATTATCAGTCATTTATTTAGATCCGGAATAATGAAGGACCCAAAATACTTCCTTGGGACATTGCAGGTGTGATATTTTATTCATAACTTACTGTATGCTGCTCTCAACTCGTATATAATATACTCACTTATGATATATATTACTACTACTACTACTACTGCTACTACTACTACTACGAATAATAATAATAATAATAACAATAATAATAATAACTGATCAAATCCAGTTTTAGTCAAACATAAATATCGTCCAGCGGAGTTATCCTCTGTTTTTGGTGAATATTCAAAATGAGTGTGATACATATTCCTGTAAATATTGAAGCTCTACAGTTAGTTTACGTTTTGTAGAAAATTTAACCTGTATTTCGAGTCTGGAAGTAACGTAAAGTAGGAGTTTCATCGATAATTATCTCTTCACACGATAAGATACTGAGATAAGCATCCAATAAACTAGTTTCAGCAAGTCGCAATCAGTGGTCAGTGGTATCTTTACGGGTTGCTTGAAAGAAAAAAAATGAACCAAAATGTGGTACGAATAAGAAATAAGAATCTATTATGGATCAGGGAGTGTCAGTTCAAGGACAAAATATGTTTCTATTATCTGACCAGAACTTATACTGTAAGTATTAAAGTTCCGTATAATATAAGATTTTAAACCATTTGGTTCCGTAATACATGTCAAAATAGGTCAACGAAAGGTTCATCTCAGAATTAAGTTCCGAATTGGGGACCGTACAGACACTAACCTGGAACTTACTGCTTTTGTTTTGACGCTACAGAGTGGCCACAAAGTCCCTTTGCAATGAAATTACAGCATATCTGTATGTTGCCCTTGTTTTTCATGCAAAGTGACTTTGTGGCAATCCTGTATATACCAAAATGAGAACTTATACGGAACCGTTGGAACCGTTTATTACAAAAAGACCATTTAGGTAACTCCACTTGAAGGCTTTACCAACTTTCCTGTTTACGGTTTAGCCAATCATCATTTACGAGTCAGCAAACAGCATGATAAGCTACATTTCAAGTTTCTACGTGTGTGTGTGTGGTGTGTGTGTTTTAAAGTTAATTTTAAAAATTGAAAATTCCATGAAGACATGTTTCAAGCACTCAATAGGAACCCTTTTCAAGTCATATTATTCATGAAGTTGATGGAAATGCTTCGGTCACGAAATAACTAAAGAGAAACGTCGATTTCAGACTGATTTTATTATTATTATTATTTAAAAAAAATTGGTTTTCTCCATATTTAGTGACTATATCGGATGAAAGAGTTTACAATTTCAGGGAGGATTTGACTAGAAAAGACCTTTTATTTCATATTCGAAAAGTGTCGGTACTTTTTCTTAACATCCTTCTCTCTCTCTCTCTCTCTCGCTTTATATATATATATATATATATATATATATATATAACCTCGTTAAACGCGTTCAGGTTCGTGCGATAGTTTCTCTCCACACGAAGGTCAAGCTGGTGGCTCCGCCTCTAAGCCTGGCTTGGTAGATGAGCGAGTTGCTTTCTTGCGCTCTCCACCGTACATTAGCCAGGTACACCCTGCTCATCTGGTACCGTCCTGACCCAGGCATCTAGTCTTCTCTTGAAGACTTTAACTTTGACCCTGTAACGTTTCTGAGGTCCTTTGGAAGCTAGTTGAAAAGTCTTGGCCCCCTGACAACCAAGCTATTTTCCTTCAGTGTTGAAGAGGTTTCTTGTCGGGCCTTTAATTTGGGAACACTACATATCCTGCCTTTCCTATTTTCCAGTGTTGTTTGAATGGTAATTGGGTTTAGTTTGAGGTTTGGTACCAGTTTTTCGATCATTTTCCATAAGTAGATTGTGGTGTACCTCTCTCTTCTTCTTTCCAGGGAGTACAGATTTAGTTTACCTAGTCTTTCCCAGTAGTTGAGCTCTTTGCAACCATCAATCCTTGCTGTGAAATGTCCCTGAGTGTCTTCTAGTCTATTAGTTTCTATCTTTTTATATGGGGACGTCAAGACTGAGCAGTATTCAAGTTTTGGTACAATCAGTGTTTTTATCAGAGGAATCATTACTGTCCTGTCCCTTCTTTTGAACGTTCTTAGTACCTGTCCCGCGACTCTTTTTGCTTTATTTATAGTTATCTGATTTTGTGTTTCGAATTTCGCATCATCTGTCATTATTACCCCTAGATCGATCGCTTTCGTGCTTCTCTGAATTTCCTGTCTATATTGGAGCATAATATGCAGCCTGTTTAAGTTCCTCATTTCTACCATATCTCAAGAGCTGAAATTTCTCGGTGTTAAATGTCATGTTGTTGTCTTCTGACCATTTGTATATTTTGTTCGTGTCCCTCTGCAAGGCCTCCACTTCATTTACATCGCTGATTTTTCTGCTGATCTTTGTATCGTCTGCAAAGGATGTTAATAGACTGTTGCTGTTTACTCCGCTGTCTATGTCCGTTATCATGATAATTAACAGGAGTGGGGCCATTACTGTACCTTGTGGTACTGAGCTACCTACTTCCGATTCTGAGGATAATACACTTTGAATTCTAACAACCTGTAGACGTTTTCTGAGGAAGTTGTAGGTCCATTTTCCCACTTTTTCTGTTATTTCCATATATTTCATTTTATGTTATTATACCATAATCACATTTGTCGAAAACTTTAGCAAAATCCGTGTATATGACATCGTAGTTTTCATTGCCTTCCAGTGCATCTAGGATATTGTTGCAGTGGTCTATTAGTTGTGATAGGCATAATCTACCTGATCGGAATCCGTGCTGATTTTCGTTGAATCTTTCCAGTGTCTCCAAAAAATCGTAAATTTTCTCTCTAACTATTCTTTCAAATACTTTGGTGAGGTGGGACGTCAATGACAATGGTCTATAGTTCTTTGCTTGAGATCTGTCCCTTCCTTTATATATAGGGACAATGTTTGCTCTTTTCAAGATGCTCGGTATTTCCCCCAGTGTCTAGGGATCTTCTCCATATCCAGTATAAAGGTGTAGCTATTTCATTTTTACAGTTTTTAATCAATAATGCGCTCCAATTGTCCGGACCAGGAGCTGAATGTGGTTTCATTTGTCCTATAGCTCTCGCTACATCTTCTGGGGTAAAATCAAAGTCTGTTATACATTCTCCTTGCAATTTCTCTTCGAAGAATGTATTTATGTCAGGTATCGCTTTGTCACTTTTTTGGGTACTGAAAACTGATTCATACTGTGCTCTCAATGTTTCAGATATTTCTTTTAGATCGTCGGTTAGTTTATTATTTATTTTCATTAAGGACCCAGTAGGGGCGCTCGTTTTTGTTTTCCTTTTCGCATAGCTGTAGAAACATTTTGGATTTTCCTTTATTGTTTCTACCACCTTTTCTTTTCTCTCTCTGTATGGTCCTTTATCAGGGTTTGTATTTCCCTATCGATACCCTCCAGTTTTCTTCTATTACTTTCCTGGCATTATCTCCGCAGTTGGCTAACTTCGCCTCCACCCTCTTTCTTTTGCAGAATATTCTTCTCTTTTGCCTCTCTAGCCAGCTCCTCTTTCTGATATATATATATATATATATATATATATATATATATATATATATATATATATATATATATATGATAGTAGAAATAATTAACAGATGATGAAGACCTCGTCCCTACAAGGATTCATCACGCATAACACAACTTTTCTTAATAAAGAATGCATTTCACATCATTCTTTCCACATGGAAACTCTTATTAATAAAAGGGAGCCTCGCATGGGAGCCGATCTCACCGCCTCTTGACATATAACCATCTAATCCATCATTCTCATAACGAACCTAATCTGGAGTTTTATATATATACACGCGAGTTCCTCGCAAAAGGTTCCTCTTATACGTTGTTCTTTGAAATACTCCAGGAACGCCTAAAAGGAAGGGAAAGGACCGCCGCCAAAAAAAAGAAGAAAAGATTGAGTGCTTTTAGAAAATACTAATTAGTGGGTCAGAATGTGGTCTACATGACAAGAGAGAGAGAGAGAGAGAGAGAGAGAGGGAGAGAGAAGAGAGAGAGGAGAGCTTTACAGGGAATTACAAAGACCTTTCGGTCTACTCGTGGAGGTTTTTGTTATCAAACTAGTGCATTTTTTAATCATTCTTGCAGTAGTAGAAAACTAGATAGAGAAGCACCCACTGCTCCCTCCTCGTCAGAGGCGGGTACAGAAAAAGGTTGAAGGAAATACCTTGACCTTGGAAGAGTAGCCAAGGAAATTTTACAGGAAAGAGAATTATATACACTGTCTCGACAATTATGTTATGCACACATAGAAATCGTACATTAGAGAGCAAAGCTGTATAAAATAACATAATAATATATCTGTGCAAATCGTATATCAACTGCTTGGTATCGTCACAAAAACCTCGAGCATATTTTTTAATGCTATACAAAATATTTACGACTCTATTTACCGAGGTATCGGGCCAACGAAGACCCCATGGCCCACTCCAGGATAACCTCAAAGGATTAAGCAAATTCTACATGTCTACACCCATGTACGCGCAAAGCCATCACGCTGATAAGGTGATGAAATGCTTCTACAGGAAAGGGTTGAAACAGGAATTGAGAAAGGAAATCAGATTTTCCACACCATGCCCTCACCTTTCACCCTTGGAGGAGACCAAAACTGTACACAATACTCGAGTTGAGTTCTAACTAGTGAATTGTAAAGAGACATTACAATCTCCTTATTTCTAAATTGGAACTGTCTTTTAATATAACCGAGAGAGAGAGAGAGAGAGAGAGAGAGAGAGAGAGAGAGAGAGAGAGAGAGAGAGAGAGGAGAGAGAGAGAGAGAGAGAGAGAGAGAGAGAGAGAGAGAGAGAGAGACTTTAAGGAATTTTAAAATTCAATAATTTTTACCTATTTGAGATAAAACAAAATATTAAATTATATTATAAAGTTTTTAAAACTAGGATAGACTATTCGTTGGAAGCGATATAGACTACGCTAGACTATTCGTTAGAAGTGTTATAGACTAGGCTAAACTATGTTCCAAAATGGCGACAGTTGAAGAAAAGTAAATGGTGTTCTGAAACCAAAATTAAATTCGTTACAAAAGTAAAACAAAAGTTTGCAACCCGTTACACAAAATATCCGCCTTTGAAAACTCAGAAAATGGACAAAAAATTTATAGAGACAGGATAGGTGAATTATAAGAAACATTCCGACAGACCAGCGGTTCCCAAAGTGGGTTATGCGAGAGGCCACAAGGAGTACGTAACACAACAGGAAAAAAAACCACTACATCTCTTATTTACAAGGAAATATGAAAATATAAGTGTTACAAACAAGAGAAGAAGTGGACCATCTAACTACAAAGTGCGGAACATTGTCGCTCTTCGATTAAATACATAGACATAATGGGGTTCTGAAGTCTATAGCAAAGAAGGGTGACTGCTCTCAACCCTCCGACTATCGTCCTGGTCCTGTTGCTCTGATTTCTTGTCTTTCTAAAGTTTTGGAATCTATCCTTAATACGAAGAATATCACATTATACTCTCTTTCCAAACCAGCTTCGAAGAGGTTAGGTGTGTTGTACTGGCTCCGTAGTTTCTTCACCCACACTCAGTTGCTGTCTCTGCACAGGGGTCTTCTCTGCCCTTGTATGGAGTATGGTTCTCATGTGTAGGGTGGAATCAAGGGCTTTTCGTCTCATCAATTCCCCGCCTCTTACTGACTATCTTCAATCCCTTTCTCTTCGCCACAATATTGCCTGACACTCTCTTTACTATCGCTATTATAACGAACACTGCGCTTCTGAACTCTCTAACTGCATGTCTCCTCCTTTAAGGAGAGCACGCAGTACCAAACTTTCGACACATTTTCATTCCTTTTCTGTCCAACTCTCTAACGCAAGGGTTAATCGCTATTTTCAATCTTCCATTTACTCAACCGGTCAACTCTGAAACAATCTTCTTTAATCCATCTTTTCCCCTGTTTCTGACCTCCAATCTTTCAAATGCAGAGTGTCCATGCATCTTGAAAACTCTGAACCTTGATTTTGGCTCTCTTCTTCCTCTATGGGAGAGGGACGTTTTTGTGGTCATTCTCCCTTGGCCCCTCCTTCCTCCATAAAAAAAAATATATCTGGACTTATGTAGAAGGCTCAATTTTACTTCTATAAATCTGAGACCTCACTAAGTTAGAGGTAGGACTGAAAATAAGTACAGCATATGCAAAGGTTATCACAAACCTGCCTATTTTGACAGACATAAAGTCTACAAGGCCTACTAATAAAAATTTATTACCAATCATAGATTGAGTAATTAGTATATCTTAGTCTTTAAAGTAAATATAGGAGCCCATAAAGTTTGAGGAACACTGCGATCGACCAACACTCGGTGAAGAAACTGTGGCAACTGTTTGGGAACCATTTGAAAGAAGCCCAAGTAAACAGCTTACGTTCAGAGGATCTGAATATTTCTGTATTAACAATACGTAAAATTTTGAAGATAAATCATAAGTATGCTTACAGAATTTATGTTATCCTGGAAGAGGATTGTGTTGGCTGATTTCTGCGAACAATTTACTAAAGAATACGATCCTAACATTTTGGAACAGTTAACATTTTCAAAAGAAGCAACATTTTATCTCAGTGGCAATGTTACTTTCCAAAATTGTCGGATTTTGGGTAGTGAAAAATCAAATGAGTTTTGGCATCACAAGAATTCTGAGGTCATTGTCTGGTGCGCCTTATAAAAGTTATAGGTCACTGGCCATTTCCTTTTAGAGGAGATGACCGTAATTTGAGAGCGCTACCTTGCAATGTTGCAGAACTTCTTTCTTCCTGAGCTCACGGCCTTAAATCTTATGGACGAAGCAATTTTCCAACAAGGCAGAGCTCCCTACCACTATATTAGAATGTTGGGAAATTTCTGAAATAAACTTTGCCAGGAAAATGAATTGCAAGAGGAGGGAAACTTCAGTTGGCAGCACGCTCACCCGACTTAACCGCTTTAGAATTCTTTTATGTAAAGATCATTGTTTACGCCACAAATCTTCAACATTTGACGGAACTGAAGGCGCGAATCGAAACCACAGTCCGCCAAATTACACAGCAACAAACTGAAAATCTCTTTAAATCCTTGCAAAATGGGGTTGAACGTTGTGTTGCCAAAGATGGAGGATTTGCTAGTGTAAAATGTTATTGTAAAGCCTACAAAAAAACAGATATATACACTTTATAATATATTTTACTCTTGTTCTCCCTGAAATTGGTAAAAAAAATTATCGAATATAATATCCCTTAAAGACAGTATGATTAAGGCTAATAATAATATTGTTTATGATAGTAATAGTAATAACAAAAATAGTGGTGGGAAAAAAAATGATACACGAATAAGGACGGAGAGACTTAATCTGATTAGGAGGTATACTGGAGAAATATTGAAATCGTAACTACAAAACAAAGAAAAGGTAAGGTATGAAATATTTTCCGAATTTTAGTCTGGGTTTGGTTATTTTGGAGGTTATTTCACCGTATGACGTAATCTTCTTTAAATTCTATTTAGTTTGAGTTTATAAATACAGTGTTTTTCCGTGTTGAGTCTACAGATATATATATATATATATATATATGTAATATTATTCTAAACAAAATACGGACAGTTTGCGATTCCGGATACTTGTGGTTTTTGGTCCAGTTTGTGTAGAGGAAGCCTAAGGTAGTACGATTGTGACTGATTGATACAGGTAAATTTGTGTTGTCTTGGGTAGTAACAAAAACTTGCGGTGCATCTTGCTCCTGAAATATCATGCACCAGGAATGACAATAACTGGGGATGTCTGCAATACAAACTAACGAAATTTGTAATCAATTGAATACGGATATGGATGTTGTTTGGACTAGACTAACACAGAACATTGTTGACTTCACTGGTGATGAACCACGTACGAAAGCCTCGTCCGTACTTTGACCCGGTATTTACTTGGTAATGCTGCTGCGAGCTGCTCTTACTCTGAAATGGGAGTATGGGGGAAAATGGTGCTCTAAAAGATGTTTAATGCTTCAAACTTCCACTTAACCTATGAATGCATCGATGCAAGGTGAGTTAGAACTCCTGCCTTATAACAGGATAATATCATATATTTAAGAGAACGAAATAAATAAGGAAATAGAAAATAAACATATATACTTAAATATATGATATTATCTCATAAGGCAGGACTTCTTACTCACTATACCTCTTACACCTCCTAGTAGTTTCGTGCGTTGGTCTCTCTCTTCACAGGAAGGTCAAAGAAAAAAGAAAAATGATTCCAAGGTCTTTCGTGTATTCAGAAGTACACCTCGTCAGGGAATAACGAGGTGTACGTCTCGTTTGGAGGGAATCCCTGACGAGGTGTACTTCTGAATACACAAAAGGCCTTGGAATCATTTTTCTTTTTCCTTGTGGTTTGCATCATTCATTCATTTCACGTGTTTAATTGTGAAATTCACACACACACACACACACACATATATATATATATATATATATATATATATATATATATATATATATACATACAGGGTGTTTATAAAGTAGCAACATAGCAAAAAAAGGGTAAAATTCATAAACAATATAATAGAAGGAATACATTTAATGAATACTTAAGCATATGATTCTCCATAAGCACCATCAGGATCTCTACAGAGTTCGAATTTATCAGCAGCATTGCGGAACACATTTTGGAGCATGACAGGGGTTATTTTTTTAACTGCCATTACGATACGAGCACGTAAATGTCCCAGCTTCATTCAGATGGCATTTTAAACACCGTCTTCTTTCAACAAGATGGGGCACCTTGTCATTACGCAAACATTGTTCGGGAGTTCCTAAATGAACGATTTCCAAATCGGTGGATCAGACGTGGAGGTAACAGGCCCTGGGCGGGTCGATCTCCTGACCTAACCCCCTTTGATTTCTTTGAATGGGGCTTTATCAAATCGCAATGCTGCTGACAGATTCGAACTCTGTAGAGATACTGATTGTGCTTATGTAGAATCATATGCTTAAATATTCGTTTTCACTGAAATAGATAGGGACTTTATAAACACCCTGTGTATATATATATATATATATATATATATATATATATATATATATATATATATATATATATACTGTAATATATATATATAAATAAATAAAATATCTTATTAAATTCAATAAATAGTAAAGGTTTTTTAGCTTTATTGCGGGAAATTTACACTGTATATCATGCTTTTCGTGACTCCGCGTATATACTTAGTGTGTCATAGTGAGTAATTGTTTCGTGATACTTAATGTGAAAAGATGTCTGTGCACCTAACTGGTGGTATCTGGAACATTATTTAAAAGAAGTGGGGATAGGCATTCCCTCCCCTTTTCCTGCCCAACCCCCACCATCTACATTGACTCCACGAGACTGTTTCCCGTCTACTCAATTATGATGATGTCTGTAGAAAATTGTAGTCTTGTAGAGAGTCCTCTGTTGTGTTTTATATTTGATAAAATAGATCATATTAAGTCTGATCTTCTTGTGTCTATTTGTCGCGATTTTTAAGATACGGAAGTAGAATATGCGAGGGTACAGTTAAACACCTTATTCAACGTTTCACTGCCAATTCGTAGAGGTAACTCTAAAAACGAAAAGACATTATAAATAAGTGTCGACCGTTCGGGAAAATAAAAACAATATTGCCTTCTACGTGACTAACTTCCATAGAATTTCAGTAATTTCTATGGATGGTGTGGACGTATCAGTGCTCCTCAATCAATATAATGAGGTACAGAAGTCAATGATTGAAATAAAGCACCAACATGTGGTGTCAAATCAAAAGAACTCGATTTTGTTTGAGCAATTCCGGTCAGAATTAGATGCGTTGAAAGAGACGCTCATCCCGAAGTCCATTTACTCGGAAGTCATGCAGCATGTTAGGACTCCAGCTAGGAGCGCGTCGGGCAGTGAGGGAAACGAAACACCCACCCCTAACTCCGCCCCCGCAAGTGGTGTGTCCCAAAATGTATCCCAAAGGGGTAACAGTCAAACTCCCTCCTACTCAGGAAAGGACTTTCACTCCTGATGTTGCGATTGATCAATAGGTGATGAGACTCAACACCTACGACAACAGTAATAGCAGTAAAAAGGACTGTTTATTGCCAAGAGGCGAGTCTTCATTGTCCTCTCCTTTGCCTTCTGCCCTCTCCTTTCGAGTACTCAAACGGCTCCCTCGGCTTACATTTCCCCACTTCCACCGAAGAAAGTGGGTCACACGAGTCCGTCAGGTTACAAACACAGCTTACAGACCTCCTTCAAGCCACAGAGTAGGGAAGAGGCTTCCCATTTCCCCAAGATCGTGCCACCCATCCCCCAATCAGCGAACCCTGCCCCAGGGAGATCGAGGTAGGAAGAAGATGGGTGGGTAATGGTCAGCAGAAGCACTGCAGGAAGGATTTCTCAACCCATTCTCTCAGCAAGGCCTCCGGTGAGGAACCTTACCGTCTTTTTTAAGCAAAGTGAGCTCTCGAACGAGGAATGCGATATTCGTCACATGGTAGAAGAAATTTGTGGTGAACACAATGACTTGTTAATTCGCAAACTAAACACCAAATTTCCGCATTATAGATCATTTAAGGTAGTAATTAAAGGTGTAAACTCTCAGTTCAACCCTTGCAACATGAGTCAGTGGCCAGATGGCATTATTCTTAAGGAATATATTCACTTTTGCAGGAGAACAGCAATAATAATAATAATAATAATAATAATAATAATAATAATAATAATAATAATCGGATAAGTACTCATGGCAGTTAATATGTTGAGATTAGTTTCACATAACGTTAGATCAATAAGAATTCATTTGTAGATGTTCATAACATTTGTAGTAATGCGGATTTGGTACTCTTCCAAGAACACTGGTTGCCTAAGCAGGAATTTAATAATTTATGTAGGATTCATGAGGACTTCATACACCATACATCTTCACTTGTAGACTTACCTAACGATCTACTTTATGATAGGTCCTTTGGTGGAGTTGGTTTTTTAATCAGCAAAAATTTAACAAAATATGTAAGATTTTTCCCGAACGATAATAAAAAATTGATAGGTATTGGATTTCATAAACAATAAATGCCTCTTAATTGTGATTTGTTATTTACTTTACAATAATGGCAGCAATTTAGATGAATACATTGATTTTTTTGTATAAAATTAAGTCACTTTCAAATAAGTCACAATATTCGCAATGCATAATAATAATAGGGGACTTTAATGCAGATGTGGAATCAGAATTATTTGTAGAAATGAGTACCATGTGCGAGTCTGCTGAATTAAGTAAACGTGATGTAGAATGACATTAATTTTAATGGTACTAAAACCAAAATTAGGCAATTTCATCCTAAAAGCTCAAACCAAACAGCTAATATTATTTTCAAAATGGGAGACTATCACCAGCTTCTTCAGTGACGACTCAGACATACGAAAACAATATCAAAGTTACTGTGCTAAAACAAATATGATTATAAGGAACTTCAAATTCTGTACAAGTGAAGCTAAAGACACTTTTTTCGTACTTTCTACACTAATATTTATGGGCAGCAACTCTGGATTAATTATATAAAAGGCTCCTGCAGAACCCTCAATTTGCTTAACAACAGATACTATACTGTAGACTGCTGCATAATTTACCTTCAAGATGCTCAGCGTCTCAAATGTTCGCTAACCGCAACGTTCCGAGCCTCCCTGAGGTAACAAGACGCGCTCAATACAGTCTAATGCGAAGAATTCAAAACTTAAACAATCCAATTGTTCAAGCTATTCATTAGTCCTGCTTCATGTCTTCTAGACGTTGCACCTCTTGTTACGAAAGTGCTTGTCTATAGCTCCACTTAACTCCTACATTAGCCATTCCATTACGTGTACTTCTTATTTTTATGACTCTGTTATTACTAATTCTATTATTTCTCATTTCTTTACCTGTATTATCGTTATTTCTTTATTATCATAGTCCTTTATCTTTTGTTATTCTTTAAATTTATTATTTCATTTGTTGTATCGTTGATAATAATAATCTTAATGCCTGTACCTTTTTATTTTATGAGATCTCTTTCCTGCCAATATACATTATCATTGTCATTAATCATTATCATCATCATCATCATTATCATTACCATACACACATTTTTTTTTCTCTTTTTGTAGTGTAAGCTTTGGATACTTTTTATTATTACTCGTTTCAGTCCGTGTCTTATTTTTATTTCTCTTTTAGGCATAATTTTTAGTGTTTACATTTATTATTGTTTGATTTATCTTATCGTTTATTACCTTCAAGAATATTTTTTCGGTTTTTTTTTGGATTATGTCTTGCCAATAAAGCTTATCATTATCATAATTCGAATAAGCAAATATGCAAATACTATTTAAATATTTCAATCTAGTTTTAAATGCAGATTAAAAATGCCATTTTCACTTTCCTTTTCAATCAGTAACTAAACTTAAAAAAAATATATATACAGTATATATATATATATATATATATATATATATATATATATATATACACACACTGTGTATATATAATAATAATAATAATAATAATAATAATAATTCTATTGTTCTTTGCTACACATATAAGCCATGCAAAAAGTACCAAATGGGACATATAATAACACATATCTACATACGAGTATATATATATATATATATATATATATATATATATATATATATATATATATATATATATATATATATATATATATATACACTGTGTATATAATAATAATAATAATAATAATAATAATAATTCTATTGTTCTTTGCTACACATATAAGCCATGCAAAAAGTACCAAATGGGACATATAATAACACATATCTACAGGGTGGGCGGAAAGTAGCTCCCTATTTTGGATTGGTAAAAAAATACGTATATTATCCATTTATTTCAGAAGAAATAATATGAAAAGGTAGGCATACATGGTAGGTTTTCTCTAAAATTCAATGTGGGCTCCAACTCTTTCCACCAGCTTCTGGAGCCGCCCAGGAATGGCATCCACTGACTTTAGCAGGAACTCCGGCGGGATGGAGGACATGACTTCCCGAATTCGGTCCTCCAGTTCTTCCAATGTCCTCGGTTTGGTGCGGTAGACTTCTTCCTTTACCCACCCCCAAAGAAAGAAGTCGCACGGTGTCAAGTCGGGGCTCCTGGCTGGCCATTGATGTGGACCACGACGACCCATCCAACGCCCAGGGAAGTGGGCATCCAGCCCTTCTGCATCCAGCCCTTCTGCGCAACACCATGAATGCTGAGCGGTACCTTGCTATGTTGCGAAACGAGGTCTGGCCGGTTGTCAGCACATGGGAGAACATCGACGATCTGATATTTATGCAAGATGGCGCCCCTCCGCACTTCGCTCTTGTTGTCCGTGAGTGGCTGGATGCCCACTTCCCTGGGCGTTGGATGGGTCGTCGTGGTCCACATCAATGGCCAGCCAGGAGCCCCGACTTGACACCGTGCGACTTTCTTTCTTTGGGGGTGGGTAAAGGAAGAAGTCTACCGCACCAAACCGAGGACATTGGAAGAACTGGAGGACCGAATTCGGGAAGTCATGTCCTCCATCCCGCCGGAGTTCCTGCTAAAGTCAGTGGATGCCATTCCTGGGCGGCTCCAGAAGCTGGTGGAAAGAGTTGGAGCCCACATTGAATTTTAGAGAAAACCTACCATGTATGCCTACCTTTTCATATTATTTCTTCTGAAATAAATGGATAATATACGTATTTTTTTACCAATCCAAAATAGGGAGCTACTTTCCGCCCACCCTGTACATACGAGTATATATATATATATATATATATATATATATATATATATGTATGTATGTGTGTGTGTGTGTGATAGTGCGACAGTTATTGCATTCCTAAGCATAGGCCTATATAGCACAGAAGAATAGACAATTTAAAACAGTTACCAACAACAACAACAACAATAATATCAATATTACAATTTATTATTGTTTTTATACGAGTTGCACATTAGTTGGTACAGGAAGCATACATACATACATACATACATACATACATACACATACATACATGCACATGCGACATATATACATATATATATATACACACACACACATATACATATACACACATACACATATATGTATATAGTATATATATATATATATATATATATATATATATATATATATATACACACATGCATACATGCATATACACACATGCCCATTATACATTCAGACAAATGGGACGGTAATGCCTTCGTATATTTACATAGCAAAGAACTGCCATTAAGAAGCAAATTTTAGGCTTTATTGGCAGAATGGAGTTGTATAATAAATCTTGATAGATAATGCAGAGTAGCGAAGTTATGTACACTAGCAGCTTTAAGGATATAGAGTCAAAGAGAGAAAAGTACCTGGAGATTATCTATTTTAAGCTAAAAAATCATATGTTAAGAAATACATAGTTAGGATATTCAACCAATATTACACATTCGCGTAACTACTGCACAAATAATTACATATAAACATTCAGCTAAGATTATACCTTCGTATTTATTTGGATATTAGACACTGAACTATAATTAACTATTATATAATTAAAATATTGAAATATTAATTACCTTCCTTATTCAGTATCTTAACAATCTTAGATGCCTTGACCTTGCTCATATTTGAATTTATCTTTCTGGTTATTATTATTTTTTGCTTTGCTCTACAGAACTATGAAAATAAATATGGAAACAAGAGTGTATAGTTTAATTTTGTTATTGAAATAAGACAGGGAATACAGAATTATGGCTTGTATGAGTCGATGAATTTGTCTTTCAGTTTCCTTTGGAAGATTTTTAGTGTCCTAGATTGTTCCTATCTCTTGATCAAGTGAATTCCAAAGATTTGGACCAGTTGAGGATAAGGATCTGGACGCACAATCTAGAGTATAATTCGGTTTTCTGATGTAGGTGTCTTGTGTTGAAATGGTGTTGTGTTTGGGAAGCTAATATTTTGTTTTGGATGATTTCTAGAGCAGTATTATGAACGATTTGATACATATTTGAAGCAATGTTTAGTATGTAGATTTCTCCTAGTTGAAGAATTTTAACCCGTGGAACATTTGATTTGTACTTTCATTATGCTTGTTCGATTTATAGAGTTTCCTAATTAATCTTTTTTTCCATTACCACCAATGGCTGTAGCGAATATTGACGTTCGCTTCCGTAAGCACTAATGCAGTATTGTAATTTGTAAGTATGGGTGAAGTATATGGATCGAATAACCTGTTTTAGGAGTGCGGCACCTGCTTTCGTAATTATGAATGAGACCTTGGCTAATTTGTTGCATAGATCTTCAATGTGCTCTTTGAATGAGAGATTTGTCTTTGAGATTGCTATAAAGTTCCTCTGATATTGCGGTTACCGCGTCATTTGTCGTGTGTTTACTTAAAAACCGGATCAATGAAAGAAATCCACCCCTAGCCTTCTTTAATTAGCTTTATAAGGCTAACTAACGAAAATATCACGACCTAACCTAACCAATCGTTAGGTCAACTGTACGCCCTTGACGATTGGTTAAGTTAGGTCGTTATATTTTCGTTAGTTAGCCTTATAAAGCTAACTAAAGAAGGCTGGAGGATGGCTTTCTTTCATTGATCCAAAAAACCAAACTGTTGTTTGTGTATGATTTCATATTTGAATATGAATTTTATTATTTGATTGTATATTACTCTATCGCATAATTTACTGACGGTTGGGATGATGGAAATAGGTCCGTAGTTTGAGGGGGAAGTTTTATCACCTGATTTATAGATAGGGCATACGCTAGCCTTTTTTTAGGCAGTCTGGGAAGACACCATTTTGAATGAATAGGTTTATGAGCTTTGAGAGCGTGGGTGCAATTAAGTTTGCACTCTTTGTAAATTCTGTTTGGGATTGTGTCTGGCGTACAACTTTTATTTTTTAATTGTTTAATGGCTGTCATTAGCTCATGTGTCATAGTTGAAAATAGGAAGAAAGAGTGTGGTAACGGAGGACCTAGGTACGTATCGAAAGACCACACCGTGGGTGGTATTTTAGAAGCAAGTTTGGCTCCCATTTCGGTGAAATAATCGTTGAAGGTATTTAAAATATTTATTTTGTCCGTTTTGGGCTCATTATTTGCTAATAGCTTTTCCAGGGCAGAGAGTTTTGTTAGTTTTTGTTAATCCCTTTGGTAATGAGGTTCCAGTATTGCTTGGGATCGCCTTTGTATCTTTCGAATTCATGTTTATAATAGTAATTAGATTTAGCTTTGTGTATTAATGAATTAAGCCTGTTTCTATAGTGAATGTAGACTTCCTTTGGGAGTAGACTTTCCTTCACATTTTATATAGTTTGTGTTTTTGTTTAATAAATGTCTTTAGACTTGGGGTCAACCATGGATTGTTGATTCGAACCGTAGGAATACTTCTTCAATGATGGGGAAGGATTCATTGAAAGCATGCCAGAGTTTCCTGATGAAGTCTAAATCTGCTTCACCTAATTTCGTTTTGAATTTATTAAGCTATTATGGCTTGTTTTCCTGAATTTAATATTTGTGTACTTTAAGATGTTTGCCATTGTTTTGATTGCGACGTAATTTGGGAGTTTTTTTTATGCAAGAAGGAGAGTCGAAGTCTCTAGTAAAGTTCCCGAGGATATAAGAGCACGAGCTCTCTAGGGATTGATGTCTGATTTAATCCTGTAAGGTATTAATGTAGTTATTTGTTACCGTTAGGTGGTCTGTATATTGCCAGTATGTTGAGAGAGGTTTTGTCAATGGCAAGATTTACAGCACAAGTATCAGTGTGGGATTCAATTGTAGAGAGTGGGTTAATTTTTGTGCATTTTATGGTACGGCAGCGGCATTCGTATTTATGAATGCCTCTGCATCTTCTTTCGGAAGAATTTGCGGAATGTGTAAAGAAAATGTATAGCCCTCTAAGGGAAAAAGGTGTTTATACGGGGTCTGTATGAAGGTTTCATACAGAGTGAGTGAGTTTCATAGAGAATGAGAGTGAGAGAATGAGAGTGAGTTTCATACAGAATGAGTGTAATTACGTGGAAATCTTTTTTAATTAAAGATAATGTATCGTTGAGGTCATCATGATACTTGGCAAGGCTTCTAATATTAAGGTTCAAAAGTGATAAGTGATCATCATTCAGTTTGTGTTGAGGTCGTTAATAGATAGGTATTTTGAATCTTTATCAATGAAATTGGTATCTATAAAATCGGTCAACTTTAGGGGGGATGGGGACGTGTTGGAATTTTAATAATATGAGTGGATTTGGGTGAATGAGTGCGTGTATAAAACAATAAAATCCCAAAGAGAGAAAGGAAAACCTAACACTTAATTAGCTTATGAAAGAGATATAAGCGTACGATTTAATAAGGATCATGAGACCAAATTATAAAGGAAGCTCATTGGCATCTTGCGTAGAATACAATTTGATTACAGAGTTGTGAGGTGGGGAAGAAATATATACATACATACACATATATAGATACATACATACATACACATATATATATACACACACATATGTACATATGTGTGTTCGTTGTTTTTTCTCTATAATTTTAGTAAATAAATCTACGAAAGAATTTTCAGATACTTAAATAGAGGTAAGTCGGTAAAAACCGCGAACCGAGAGGAGGTCACATTTATCGGGCAGTGTTACTTTACTGATTTTGTTCTGGCTAAAGCCAGATGATTTTATTCAGTCTCAGAAAGACTTCTGTGTAGTAAAGGATTAAGCAACTGTCTCTTAACAGAGGTCTTTTCCGAGACTGAATAAAATCGTCTGGCGTTAGCCAGAACAAAATCAGTAAAGTAACACTGCGCGACAAAGTTGTGAAATGGAAAAATGGAAATGGAAATGGAAAAAAACATGTTAATAAATAAAATGACCGATAACAATTTTTTATAATCTCTGATTGTTAATCAGGTGTTAATGAGGTTTCTAAAAGAGATTATGAATGAGAAACATATGGAGGGGGAGGGCCGTTTTGGGGACCCCTTTTTTTTTTTACATCATTATTATGGCAATAAACATATGATAGACTCATAGAGGATACACCAATAATTCCAGCTGGGTACAATAGACTAAACATAATAAATATTACAAAAATTAAAAGATAAAAATAAAGGGGAAAAAATAATAAAATATTAAAGCAGAAATTGCTAATTACATTTGCCTTAATTAGATATTAATAATAATACTGCCGCAATACTAATAATTATTAATAACATATATTAGTCCAATAGTTATAGTTACCTAAAATTAGGTAATATTAATATTGTTAATAATAATAATAATATAATAAAATAATAATAATAATAATAATAAAATAATAATAAAAATAATAATAAAATAATAATAATAATAATAATAATAATAAATAATTATCGTAATTCTAATAATAATAAATCATAATACTATCAGTTCATAATAATGTGATAAGGGGTAATTTAATTCAGTGAATCAAAAATAAGGTATTTAGTAACAATAATAATAGCACCATTAATAATAATGTATATCCATGCTACTACTATTACTATTACTACTACTGATACTACTACTACTACTACTACTAATAATAATAATAATAATAATAATAATGATGAAATTTATGAAATATTTTGATGTGAAAAATAATAATAAATGTCATACAAACAGGAGGTCTATTGTGTTAGATTAAGAGGTCAGGTCAGATTACAGTAGGTCACTGTGGTAATCCCTGCCCGAGAATTCTGGTTCTTGGGCCGGGAATGACTTTGAGAATGGCTTGAATTATGAAGGGATTAAATCACCCACAAAAGGCTTGATCAGGCTTCATCTGTAAGGTAAAATCAATCAGCTTTACTCACCGACTTATCTCCGAGTTGTCTCACAGTGCATGGCAGGACTGCTCTGTCCCCAAGGTGGGCCGTCAGGTTCCTCGGAGCCAGAGGATCAAAATAGGGTCCAGTGTAGAGCCCCGTTATACTCGCTTCTGGGTCGTATCCCACGCACCCTGGAATGGAAGAAGGGGACTTATCAATAATGGCACTCAAGACGCGGAAGTGCCTCGTCAATAGAATAAATAACAGAAGTAAAGAATACTGTTTAAAACAACAAAAACAGAGTGTTACAACTATTTAACAACTGGTCCAAATCATGCGGCAAATAGCTAATGTTTTATTTTCCTCGAAACAAACTTAACCATCTTGTTTGGTTGCCCACTAATTAACCATTTATGTTTACATTTGGTTGTGGCAACCAGGAATTTCATTTTCTGTCTACACAATCGTCTCCAACGAGGTTGGTTGAATACTTTATACTCGTGTGTGTGTGTGTGTGTGTGCAAAATTTATCCTTCACCTAGATTCAAACCCGGACCCTCTGATCCTGAAATACGGACGTTGACCATTCGGATACGATAGGATAGAAGTTAATAACAACCCAGTGACATTTTATCACCGGAGGGAAGGACCAAACGCTTTCGTGCTCAAAAGTATTTTTACGTCATTATCTCACTGCACTTGATCCAATGGACAACATTTAATTAAAATCTAACTGGCAAACACGAGAGTGCCATTAGAAGGAAATAGAAACGCATGACCGTCCATTTTTGCATATGCAAAATCTCTCCCTCACCAGGATTCCAACCTGGGGTAAATTTACTATATGCAAAAATGGTCGGTTTTACGTTTATATTTTTACATTTCCATATATATATATATATATATACACACACACACACACACACACCTTTGGTTAGCTTCCGCCCGAATTGTTCATTCTGACGAAGGTCAAGCTTTTCACTCTACCTTAGACCTACAGTTTAACGTGGAATCCGAACCACGCCCCATCAGTAGCCCAGCGTCTTAACCACTAGGCCACCTAGGGTACCCATTTATCTACCAACCACTTTCTTTATTGGTGTGGAAGGATGAACAGCTGGGTTTTGCTGCGCGCCGGCTGCCGTCGGGTCTCGAACCCGGGGCCGATGGATTCGTAGTCAGCGACGCTAACCACTACACCACCGAGGCGCATTCAATTTAATATATATATATATATATATATATATATATATATATATATATATATATATATATATATATATATATATATATATATATATATATATAAAGCTTCACGGAGACCAGGTTACACTAGAGAGGGTTGAAAAATGTACATAGAAACACCGCAATGATTGTCCTTAAGGACAAATGGCAAATATGATGATGGCGATGATTTCCTCAAGGACAAATGACAAAGCTCATCAATGGAATGCCAGAACGTGTATCACCATTACATAATGCAAAGTGGAAAGCAACACAGTTCTAAATATATTAATTCAATAAATATGCTATATCGTAACTTTATTATCAAATCGCGAACTATGGAAAAACTGAAGTTGTCTGTCTACTTTTATCAACCTCTGTAAGTTAGGCCGTCGTTTTAGTATATATACTGTAATATTGTATATATAATATTTAGTACATAATATTTAGTATATATAATATTGTGTGTGTGTGTGTATATATATATATATATATATATGAAAAATTATTTCACGAAAGTGACACGTGAAAAGTATTTATGATGAATAAAACCACGAAGGAAAAAAGAAACAAACACAAAGGGGTGCTCAAGCGCTTTCGTCTAATGACATCCTCAGGAACACCTAAATAATCATAAAGAAATAAACAGGCAAATAAAAAAACCCATAAATATATATACATACATATTATATTATATATATATATATATATATAATAATAAGACCTTTTAGCACTTTGGCCGACCTTCAATAAATTCAAATGGCTTTTTTTATGGAACAGGTCACAAAAGAATAAAGAAATAAAAATAAATATAAATATTGTAAGTGGAGTCTACCAATTCAAGCTCAAGAGGGAAGTTTTACAATCGATTTAATAGATGCTGCCAAATTGATATAAAAAAATAAAAAATAATAATAATAAATTGAAAGATAAATTTTAAGAGAGGCACACCAATTTATAAGGGAAAAATTACCACATATGCATATTATAGTCACAAACGAATAAAAAAGTACAAGTAAATATAAATTGGAAAACAAAATGATGCCTAGATGATATATAAAGAACAATAAAATATATATACAACATATATACGGATATATACGAAATATAAACGCAATATATACAGAATATATATATATATATATATATATGCATAAGGGAAAAAAATTACCAAATTTGTTTTTATAATTATTGTCTGAGAAAACGGTAGGTCGCAAAAGAATAAAGAAATAAAAATAAATATAAATTGAAAAAATTACAAATAATACACGTACACATGTATAACCGCATAACCAAATATATATATACATATACACACATATATACAAACACACACACACACACACACACATATATATATATATATATACAAGCTCGACCTTCACGAAATGAGAAATCATCCCGCAGAACCTTTGTGAGGTTGTAAGGTTGTAAGGTATATATATTTAACTGCATACATACATACATACATACATATACACACATACATACATACATATACACACATATACATACAAACACATTTAACTGCAATGACCACACACATACTCACATACACATACATACATACACATACACGCATACAGCAAAAAATTGAAAAATAAAATTGTAAGGGAAACAACAGACAAAAACAAATTTTTTACCAAAGATTTAACAACCTGCCCTTTTGTTTAAATCCATTCTGAAGGAATTCAGAGCAACGGGATCAAGTTGAAACAGACCTTTACTCATGTTAAGGTTATTTGTAAGTTGAATTATAGCCGACTCAAGAATATTTCTATTAACAATGTTGCTAGAGTGAAACAAAACTGAAACATTATTCCAATCAATACAATGGGATAACTCTGACAAATGGACAAAAAGGGCACTGGACAACTGTCCCGTTCTAACGGAATATTGATGCTGTTTTACACGCGTTTGCAAATCCTTTCCCGTCTGACCTATGTAAAAGGAATCACATTGCTTACACCCAATTTTATAGATAATGCCTAAATTATTGGTAGGGCTATTTTTTACTATGATGTTTTTCACAATATTGTTATATGAAAAAACTACACTGATATCCAAAGTTAAGTACATTAGCAATGCCTAAGAAGCCCGGGAAAAATGGAAGTACTAAAATATTCTTTGACAAGGTGCGAGTGTTATATTCACACGATAGAAGGTTCGTTTAGCCTTATTAAGACAAGATTCCATGAACGCAGATGGGTAACACAACTCACTTCCAATACCGTTGATATTTTCCAATTCGGCATCGATGTATTCCGGACTGGCGATCCTAAGAGCGCGGAGAAACATTGAGGAAAATATGGCCTTTTTAATAGGGGTGTCATGTCCAGAGTAAAGTGTACGTAGGACAAATTGTTTTTTTTTTCCGATAGATACTAAACTTAAAACCCGGCTATCTCTATGAACACGCACATCCAAAAACGGGATTGAGTTGTCTTGTTCCACTTCTAAAGTAAATTTAATGGAGGGGACTTGGTCATTTAACTGAAGGAGGAAGTCATCCAGGTCACGATTCATGGGCCAGATACACAAAATATCGTCGATTCATCATATATATATATATATATATATATATAAAATATTTAGTATATATAATATTGAATAATGAACAAATAAAGGGGATGTTTTCATTATTTACTGCACAAATTTTGTAACCGGAAGTTAAGTTAATAAAATTAATAATAACCGGAAATACGATTCGTGTGAACTGAATGAACATCCAGTTGCGGAACTCTTTCAACTTTGATAACTACACATAAAGTCATTCAGAGTTTTCATTGCAAACCGACACACACACACACACACACACACACACACACACAGAGATATATTATATATATATAGATATATATTACTAGAATGGGCACATTTGTGTTGTTTTATTTATCGGAAGGAAGCACAAACTTGCTCCTGATGAACGTGCACCCGGACCTGTAAAACAACGAGTGACTAACGATACAAATGACTAATAATACAAGTAAAAAAATAATCATGAATTTGACCATTCATTGGATTATGATAACGCAGAGTATTGTTACTCCCATTGTAGATGAATTCCTATACGTACGGACTTTGTCTTCGTACTTGTCCAGCAAAATATGGGGAATTTAGAAAGCGTCATAAACGATGTGTCATACTACCTAATAGTACATACTATACCCACGCTACTCAAACTAGGGGTCGCGTAAATATTATTGGGGGTCGCAGAAACATTCGAAAATATTATTTTTTTCATAAATATACAGCGTTAGTACCTATTGCTTTTATGACATTGAGTGAAGGGTCGCGAAAAAATTTCTGATCCAAAGGGTCGCAAGTGAAAAAAGTTTGAGAAGCCCTGTACTATACGATAGAATAGAAAAGAATAACATTGTTTTACTGCATAAATACAACAAAACTTTATTTGATGCTTAGAAAGTTACAAACTGTATGTTGTATATGAGGCGTCCGGAGTAGGAGTGACGAAGCTGCCATATGTTCGAAAATCCTTTTTCTGTATCACCATTTCCTTCTAGCCTTTGTCTATGCAGTGAATAATGCACACTTACCCATACTTCGCCACTGATGCCTCTGAAATTTAATTTCAGAAGCATTAGTGACGAAGTATCGGTAATTATGTATTACTTGCTTACAGCAAAGACAGTAAAACTTGTAAACGACACCAGACAGCCTTAACCGTGTGCGGAAATTTGTACGTCAACATTTGCACGACGGAAATTTATACGCCAGTATTTGTACTCCAGAACATTTATACGACTGAAAATTTATACGACTGACATTTGTACGACGGTAATTTAAGTATGCGCTCTACCGGACTTTTTTGACTTAAGTATGCGATCTACCCAAGATAATAACCGTGCCTTCATTTTTTTATATAAACATAAGCACAGGTGCAAAAAATAAATAAATAAATAAAAGTAAACATTATTTAAATATTTTGAAAATAATTTCAATTTGAAGAATTTTAAATTTTATCATGTATCACAGCGCATTAAAGGATTAACAGGTAGGTAAATGGTTATTGAATAGGTACAGGTGGTTAGGTTAGGTTAAGTTAGGTTAGGTTAGGTCTGGAGATTAATGAGAAAAACTCGCAAGATTTGTTCTCCGATTTTTTAAATGACATTCGTTAGGTTAGGTTAGGTTAGGTTAGGTCTGGAGATTAATGAGAAAAAACTCGCAAGATTTGTTCTCCGATTTTTTAGATGATATTCGTTCTGTATATCGCTAGTTACATTTTCTCTTAAATTGATAAGCTGAAATTTAGTTTCAATTATGCATTTAATTATTGTAATATGTAATTTCATAATTTGTGATAATTTGTATTTTAACTTACCTAGTTTCAAATTTAATTTTATTAACTGATCATGAATTTCTCGCGTATAACGTATAAATTACCGTCGTACAAATGCTTGGCGTATAAATTTCCAGTCGTATAAATGTTCTGGCGTACAAATGCTGGCGTATAATTTCCGCCGTACAAATGTTGGCGTACAAATTTCCGGGTTTCAGCCTTAACGGAGAAATACAATCTTTCAAATGGAAGTGAGAACCCAGTGTAAACGTATTTTTAAAATATAGGCTTAAAATCTAAGGCAGGAAAACTGTGGCGTAGCATATGAATGAGTTGTCTTTTAAAGGACCATTAAAATATCCTAAATGCGGGAGACAGCTGTATATTATGTCTTTGGGAATAGTAACTATAGGGAGTTTTGGTCGATGAATAAAGAACAGGAAGTCAGAAACTTGGCTCTAAAACACAAAAATGGGTCAAGTGTTTATACAGAAGTAATCCTTTAGGTATACTACCTCTTGATGAAAACTCAAATAGGATGAAGACAGGTGAAAGGCACCGTAAACGAGAGTTTGAATAGAATTTACTTTAAACAAATATGGACAAAAACTATAAAAAATTGGTTGTTTTTTTTCAGAAAAGTTATTGTGGATTTGAAGCAAGTGTCTTTTTAAATTGAATGGTTTCTTATTTAACTCAAATTCATATATGAGACACTTTTTCTTATCTGAGTATTTAGTACCAGCTAAATCAGCTGTCAGTGATATTAAATTCCGATACATTTATCACTTACTCATGCCGAGATGAGCTAATCTCTTCATTATGTTGAGGTGAGTCATCCTCTTCAACAGCCAAGTAAGTCATTAGCTACATTTGATGTGATTGCATCCAGGCGAATTTATTTAATCTTTAAACGCCGACCGTTGCCTTATGGCAACATGAGCTTGACACCCGATTTTGAGCTTTACGATCTGAATATTAGAGGTTAATTTGGCTTGAACACGAAAAAAAATTTAAATAAAAATTTCATAATTCATGCATGAAAGGGTTAAATAATAGTTCGGATATCGCTAAGTTGTGAATTTTTTTAACTCATAAAAATTAAACCTTTTTAACATAAGTAAAAAGTATAAAGAAATATATATAGTAATAATAATAATAATAATAATATGCAGTATGTAATATATATATATTAGTAATATATAATATATATATTGCTATACCGGGCCTGACTAAGGTCACGGTAGGCAGTACCCATTGTGGGTGTTAGTTGCCGTTCTACGACTCCCAGAGTCTCAATCATTCGAGGCAGCGAGCAAATTTTTAACACATAAATTAAATATACTTGTACGAATTGAATTTACACATTCATTTACAAGGTTGAGCAAATCCACATATTTTTTTTTAAATTTCAATACCTCCCCCCCTTGGTATCATATCTTCCCCCGTTCACGTTCGATTCACTGAACGTAGAAAGAACAAACCTATATACGTAACCTTATACAGAATTTAACACTGAAGGAAAATTGTTTTGCACATTTGCGTAAATCCAATTAAATATAGCAGTAGTTAAACTATAAAGCACAATACGACATACAATTGCGAAGAATATATTAAAAAAATAAATAGCAATTGCTACTGAACCTATATACACAAATATGTTAAATATGTGGACAATTGTTATAATGTTTCAGACCAACAAAGACCCTAGGATCCAATTAGTGGTCATCCATCTATAACTTTTAGAATAAAAATGTTGCTGCGATTCTCAGTAGTTCTTCTGTTATGAATTTCCCGTTGACACAAGTGACTTCAACTTACGTGTAACTGATGATCTTTGCTTGAGCAAGTCGGAAAGCGGGGAAATTTGTTAGTTACTAGACCGGCAAACCCAAAATTCGAGCTATCCGGTACTCTTCTTTGAGCAAGAATACGAGCTACGAGTTACGTGCTGTAACTGAAGAGTATAAGATTTACTCTCTAAAGAAATGTCGATCCATCATCAGCCACCTGCACCGCAATGAACGCGTAGAAATCATTAAAAAAACAGAACCAAAGTCATTCTTCCAAAAAAAAAGATCCTATCCCGCTGCTGATAAACTTTGATCATTACCATAATCACTACATCTTTAGTACCGTTTTGTTTAACCTCCTTCGCAACATCTAAGGTTATATGACGGAGGGGACCTACAGCTTTACGTGGAATCCGAACCACGGGTCGCTACATAGTCTGGACGCAGCGGACGGTCTCCCATCTAACTACTGTCCGACCCAATGTCGCTTAAATTCGCTGATCAACGGGAAGCGGTGTTACGACATTGGCTATGACGTAGCTCACTTATACATTATAAGGGGATAAGTTTACCACCACAGTTAATGAAAATAGTACATTCTTTTTATCTAAATTCTCCAATGAATATTTGCTCCAATCAGATACAATAACTCCTTCCTAAACTCCTCCCTCAAATTTTCGTTAATACCAGAAGTGAGGATCACAAGAAGATATTTGAATCTGGCTTTAATACCAAGAAAATTAAACTTCAAGGATTAGGAAATGAAGACTCATGTTATTTACATATAAACTACACTTCACTTCAACACTACACCTCACTTCAACTTTTATTACGGTTTAGGCGCTAACATCAAAACGGGAGGAAAAATACAAATTTTGTAACATGAGTATAAGAGAAAATAAAATAATATCTATTAACTTTGAGAAAAAAACGGTCCTTACAATAACCAACTAAACTATAAAACTGCATGTGTTTATACAACTTACAGATTCTCAGCCACATGTGCCTCTATTTGTACCACACACACACACACACACACACACACACAATATTAATAAAATATTATTAATAAAAAAAATACATCAAACAACGTAATTATTACGAAATAAAATATGTATAATATAATGTACTGTATATAATACATGTATACTGTATGTAATATAATAATACTATGTATGCATATTTCATGACTTTCATCAATCAAATCTAACTATGGCCGCTCACTTGGTGTTTTTGATTTCGATAATTACGGTTATCTACAATGTGCGTTCCCTTCCAAAAACTTCATAGATAAGTGTGTAAAATGTGAAGTGTAAACTGTAAAATATAAATGGTAAACTGTAAAGTAAATAATGTCCCAAAATAAATAATACAAAATACAAATTTCAACCTTATCAAATAACTCAATTTTAGGGTAGCTGAGCTGCTGAAGGGTAAATATTGTTGTACAATCGGCCCCCTAATATCATTAGCTTTTATTTTTTTTATTAACCAGCGACACTTAATGCAGCTATGCATTATATATAGAAAACTTTACCACAACATAAGTTACTTTGGTTAACACAATAACAATATTGAATTTATAGCGAACACTTACAGCGGCTACTGACGTCAACATCACGTGACATAAGACAAATGCGCACAAATATGCGCAGAAACTTTTATTACGTTCATCTGATAAATAACATTGTTAACGTTTTAACTCACGAATAAAACTGTGTGGTGATAAAAATATGTTTATCAATGGTTCATATTAATCAATAATAGTTTATAAAAATATTTTAAGACATTTTCCATAGCTACCCCAAAAATATTTATTTTAAGACCAGCTACGCATAATCATCGGTAACTCAAATGTTAAAATCTACACCAAAATAATACAGCACAAAACCAAACTGTTGTTAAATAAGCATCTCCGGATTGTATTCAGGAATAGCATACTACATAAAAAACTACCTAAATAAATTCCTTCCACATTTGGTATGAAATTATTTGAGTGCAATCACAGGACAAACCGCCTACTGAGATGCTGTGGCAGCTGATGATAGCGTAGGACCGAAACGCATGGAAATTAAGTGGCTTCTACAATAATGCTAGCCTATAGACTACTCTGCCTATTCGTCTGTGATTGATGGGTCAAAATGTAATAGATGCCATACAGCATGGCCGAATACTTAATTAATCAATTAAATAATCAGTGAGTGAAAAAGTTCAATTTAAGGTTTTGGTTAATTGAAATATACTTTTACATTTATTTATACAAAATTAAAGGCGCATAACACTTAAAAAATATCTCATTATTAAAAACAAAATATTCTAAAAATTGAGTAGTCGGTATTTCTGACCAGTAAGACTGCCAAAAAGCGTTACAAGTTTCGAGCAAAAAGGAAATACATAAGAGCATAAATATCACCTCTATGTGGTACTAAATATGGGTTAATATGGTATATTATCACCTAAGCAGTACGCCTTTTGACGTCTATTTTTAAAAAAACACCAGACTATCTGGATTTTATCATCTTTTCTTTATCATCTATTCTTGATAACAAATCGGCGTCAAAATTGTGTATTGAATGTGTCTTACTCTATGGCCGTACTCTGTTCTGTTCAGTTTATTGTACTTTTACGACCTGCAGTGAATTTTAGTTATTCTTAAAAGAAAAATAATTTCTTTCGTAGCAGCTCAGGCTCAGGCACCGTGGCGTAGCTATTGCCAACCATAGTGTTATGACCATCGATTATATACTGTGTATATATATATATATATATATATATATATATATATATATATATATATATATATACAGTATATGTATATATTATTTTATGCAGGAAGAGAGACCAGGAGCGGCCGCCCACAAAACTGCCCCCATAGAAGAAAGAGAAGGAGAGAGCCGAAATCAAGACCCAGAATGATGCAATTTTGCTTCCTTTCTTGATTTTCAAAAGATTGTGTAGTGTGTAAGATGCATGTATGTGTGGTGAGGATTATAGGGAAAGGTGTGTGTGTATTTGAGAGCATGCTGAAATGCTCGCAGGGTAGATGAGACAAAGAAGAAGATCAGCTAAGGAGGACAGTAACAGGAGGAATGGGAGTTCCAGCACTTCCTGTCTTCTGTCTCCTGTCTTAAATTATTGCACCACTGAAATGTATAAATGCAAGTGTAATTATTATTATTATTATTACAGAAAGTATGTTAAAATAAAATATAGTCATAATTATTAAATAATATTTAACTTTTAATAAATAATAAAGTTGTAAAAAAAATTAAAACTCAACATGAAAGTTACAAACTTTTATTAGGATATCTTAAAACTTTGCATATCGTAACTTTAAGGTTGAACTTTTAAAATTAGGTTAAACTCTCTTTTCCTTAAAGGGAAAAAAAGAAAAGTCCTCCTGAAAAGGTGAAAAAAAAAAACTCTAATCGCGTTTACTGTATCCCAAAACAGCTCTTCTTTTTAACGACCAGAAACTGAGTTAATATTTTTGTAAGTTTTATTTACCTCTTCAGTCAACTCTTCAAGTCTTTATTCGGAAACAGAAGTTTGACCGGAAAACAAAATACTTTAGCGGCTTCACATCTTCACGATTAACTGAAAGAAGTGTGTTAATGTTCATGTTGGAACATGTTCACACAGTGAAGGTCGTCTGATTTGGTTTGTTACACTAGTGCTTATTGTCTGAGAGGCGAGTAATAGCGTCTGTTTACTCGAAAAAGCATCTGTTTGGTTAGAATTATGTATTTGTTATACAGAGAATGTAACCATGGTTGATTCCGAGCAAATGAATTGTGAAGATTCTGGGTTGGTCTTTCTCTAGGGTAAAACATGTACTGGGATGGCTTTTTCTTATTATCCAATGATAACACAGCGTTTACTGGAGGGAAAAGTAAAGTTATTGAAGTCCCCGTCCTCTAATTCGTATAGGGGTAAGTCGCAAGTGAACTATTCTTATATGAGGATAATACCAATTACTAAAGAGAGTGACTGCGGAAGATTGAACCCCAGATTCTTTTTAGTTCTTGTTTATGCATTTACTTAGAAATAATTCATTACCAGCAACGATTCTCTAAACCTGAAAACGAAAACTCAACCAGGCGCTACATGGGCCTCCTCCCACTGGAGGGTGATCTACCGTGACAAATAAATTGCAAGAAAAATAACTTCTGTTTCATGTGTCCTTCATGATTTTCCAGGAGATCGCATTTTCGTGATAATTCAGATGCAGAAGGCGCTTTGTTTTGCCGTTCGAGTCATTCCATAATGGCCGCGATGCGTTTCCTCTGAAAATGTTCAGTCTCCAAACGGGAAATTAATTTAATTTTGCATCTCAACGCTCCGTTCCGCGAGAAGAATGGATAATTCTGTTTGCGGTTTAGGCGCTTACATCAAAACGGGAGAAAAAAAAACAAATTTTGTAAAGCAAGTATAAACTTTCAGATATGCGTCGTTTGTCGTTTAAAGTTTGAAAAATAAAAGTTTTCCACTTTGCCTAAATATAATGTTATGATGTCATTTGTATTTAGTAAGTACGGTCATCTATATACTCGGTTTCATCACCCTTTTCATAATGCAAAGTTAACGATGCAAACTTTACCCTCTTTTTGAGTGTGTCATTTGCTTTAATAAGGGTGCTAGTCCATGCCACTGATGGTGCCTCGGGCCACATTGATCCACTTCCAAGGGAAAAGGGGTTATATGAACCCAAGAAAGTAATTAAGGGAAATATTTTGACCTTAATTTCAACTTTTAGAAATTCGTTTTGAAAATATGCAATAAGTTAGTGATTATATTTTAATACAATATACGCAAGTAATAGTTATTTATAACCCTTGCGATGGTTACGAAATAGACGAAGTCGCTTGGTCGATGTAAATTTTCATTTTCCTTGTGGTTATTCCTTGCTATTAAAAAAAACCCATCGCAACAGTTGGAAAAACGAGTAAAAAATATGACGCAAGAGAGCTCCACTTCATCAAAATTCAAAACAAAACTCAAAGAAAACTGAAAGGACTACTTTATAAATATCAAAACAAATTAATTATTCCAAAGATTTTAACACGACTATGGCATTTTACTCGATTTAGATGACTCAAGAATGATTTCAAAGACTTACTTCCTCAATATATATATATATATATATATATATATACACTCTATATATATGTTCTCTGTGGAAATTTCATCACGAGAAAAACGATAAAAATGTTAAAAATTTGACATTTATGCTTGCCTGAGGAAATGTACGTCGATAAAAGTTGGAAGATGCGACCAAATGTGTTTGCTTTAATATTCCATACCGTACAATAATACATGATAAAAAATGCTTTTATGACTATCTGCTTTCTACTCCTACTTTTAAATTCAGCGAAACTGTAAAAAAAACTGCTAAAAAAAGTGTGATTTTATATATATATATATATATATATATATATACTTTGAGACCGATGGTCATACCCAATTACCCATTCTGTAATGTTCTCTCTTCGTTTTTGTTTATTTTAGACCGACTGTATTTACAGAATGACCCGTAAAAACAGAGTTTATCGTTCAATGAAGCTCGCGTGAAAAGTAATTTTGACGCTAAAATAGAAAATTCTGTTGACATTCAATACTTTCTTGTTGATTTGAGATTCAAAATGATTTTTCCGAAGTAATTTTTTTCCGACATTTTAAACAAATAAATTATTACTATAACTAAAATATCCCAGTCGAAATTGGCGATTGGACACAATCTGTCTTAATTAAAAAAGAAAACTAATTAATAATCCGAATGACAACGACACCTCATCTAAAATGCGATTGAATTAATGATTATCGTATTATTTCGCTGTTGAAATAAATTGCTATTTGATGATACAGAATTTTTAAATATTTGAGTATTGCTTTCTCGCTATTTTTTCTTTAGTGCTCATTTTTCAGCCGCGTTCTAAATAACTTGTTTATATTTAATTTCCCCTTATTTACCCCTCCCCCTCTCCTCCTCCCACCCTCTTTCCAACCCCTCTGCAAGATGACGTCATTGTTTGATGTGACGCCACAGAAATTAAAACCTTCCACAGTCCATTCCCCTCTTTTAAGTAAAAAAAAAAAGTTCTCGTACATCTGGACTTCATTCGGGATAATTTAGTCACTTTTTTTCCTGAAAACAAAATTGATTAATTTTTTCTCCTTTTACAAATAAAGTTTATTTTGAAACTGATGTGTACAGTAAATGAGCAATATTCATTTACGTAGCGGAAAACAAAGATATCTTAAAGGATTTCTTAACAAAGTAATCAAACTTTAAATCGAAATTCCCGAAACTTCATTATTTATTGATCAAATAAAGTGTTGTAGTTTTAATTAAATTAATGTCCCTAAATTTGTACTTGTCCGCTTTTATATATTTTTTATTTTTTTTACTTTAATTTTGTTCAGAGATTGATTCACATGCCAGATGTACGATACGCTTGATTCACAAACTTTATTTCTAAAGGTCTTGGGATAGACAGAGTCTATATATTCATGTCATTATTTCTATTTTGATCAAAATATAAATTTTAAGGTCAGTTCCCTAATAATAATAATAATAATAATAATAATAATAATAAATAATTTATTTTATTTATTTATTATTCAATTTCTACATGTACGGGGAACATACACTTGATGAAACAAGGAGTATAAAGGGTTGACAAAAATAAATAGACATTTTCGGCTTTTCCATAGTTTGTGATTTGATAATATATAATAATAATATACATTATACAGTATACTATGTTGTGACGGTGAATTTGTCTGCGTAAATCTCATATCAAAATGTAAATAAAAAATAGTAGAAAGAAAGAGTGATGTGATTTTAAAAGCGATTTAATTTCGCGTGAAAATTTAAATCTTTTAAAATGAAAACATACAAAAGTAAAGTGATCCGATACCCAAAGTAGTGCCGAAAGGTTGAGTACTTTATCTGAAAGAAACTTGTTTGACATCCCCACAACATAGATTTATGGTAGAATAATTAATTTACAAAGGGGAAAATATAGCTTAACAAGGTTGTTTTTCATTATTGAAGCTTGTAAAAGTTTGGGTTTCTCTATTCTTTGGTCTTTGGCCTAAGGGAAACCCTCTAGAGAAAATTTAAAATTTTCTTTAAGAAAGGCGGAGCGTGAAATATAACGAATTTGAGATTAGAGCCAATAGAAGATCAGTAATTTTTGTACGAATGATGTCATATAATGAAAATGGTTCTGATAGGGCCTTTAGACACTAAAGGGAGGAGTTCCTGTAAGCTTAATGTGTAACTTAGAGTTATAAAGCAGTTGTAGTTCCGTCCTCAAAAGTTAAAGTGCTTTAAAAACGAAATCTTTGAAATCTGTGGCATGATCGAAAATTTATAAGTTGATTTTAAACTGTTTCACGTTGTCCGAAAATCTGAATTTCCTTCGCTTTACGCGAACTTGGTTGTAAGAGCTTAATTTTAGTCGACAGAAAAAACTTTGTGAAATTTCTTTAAATTTAATTATTGTTCACATTTCAAATTTTAAACTTGTAAGTTTTCGGAATATTATGGTTCCTCAGAGAAGAGTAAATATCTTGTGATGAACTTGTTTCCCGAGAAAACCGGTGAAGTTGGAGCATGAATATTTGAAGCCTTCGTGAAAAATTATGTGATTTAATTGACGGACTTTTTTCCTGGAAAATTCTGCGGAACTCGCGCAGAACTTTTGAGAGTAAATTTCCCAAATTTCGTAAGTAACTGTATTCAAGAATTTGAATTTAGTGAATTTCTAGAGTTACACACAAATAAAAAATCCTCTGTATAAATCCTTTTTGAGACTTGAATAATTGCAAATATTTTCCTTAAATTCAAAATTTGGAATCGTACATCTGTACCTTCCTTTTCAATTTATGTCCTATTCTGAGTGAAATCGAATAAACTTATACGGGGAAGTGTGTTCTTTCTATGCTACCTGCAATAGGCCTCTCTTGTAAGCTGAGGGTAAACTAACATTGAGAGTTGAAATTTAAAGTGGGCTTCAAGTAAGCCGAGAAAGTTGCGCATATAAAATTGCAAATCCATCTGAGTGGATAGACAGAGTCATCCCGAACAAACGAACTCGTGCGTGCAATAAGTACAACCGAAAAAGGAGTTGCACCACAAATCATTATATTTAGAATCGTGTTGTTTTCCCCTTTGAATTATGTAAAGCTGACATATGTTCTGGCATTCCAGTGATGAGATTTGCTATTTGTTCTTGAGTATAATCATCGTGGTGTCTATTTACTTTTGTCAACCCTCTGTTTATACTATATGCACACACACACACACACACACACACACACACACATATATATAACATATATATATATATATATAATTATATATAATATATATATATATATATATATATATATGGGACAGTTCATGCTGTTGTATATATATATATATATATATAATAAAACTGCCTTTTGCAAGCAAATTTTATGCTTTATTGACACAATGAGGTTATTTGACAAATCCTTTCAAATGTTACATAATGGAGATTAACTACAATTAGTTTAAAGATATATTGGGCAATTTTTTTTATTCGAGAACCATGAAGTCATAAAAGCTATTATTAAGGGTTCTCAAATAAAAAAAAATCACCCTGTATAATTGGAGGTTACATGTATTTATATATAAGCGTATAGATTTGAGCTAAGACTGCACATTCTTTTTTCTTGGGATATCGAGTCCATGTATATTATTAAATATCTTTACATCCACTGTAAAATACCTTGAAAAGGCGAAAGACGCTAAAATGAGAAATTTGGAGCTTGTGGACTCGAACCTATGTCGGATGGGTTAGGAATTATTGTTTCTACTTTATTCTTTATCAAATGGGAATAGAGTCGCTCTTGATACCTGACCATTAGTGAGGTTATTGTTGTTATTTTTTTGTATGTCATCTGGGAATGCCCGTCTAGGACCAATTAGTGCCACTTCCTTTTGTAAGTCGATGAATGGCACTTGATTCATAAACAATAACCGAAATTTTGGCAGATACTTATCAAAATGACACCAGATTCCTATTGGTCACTTCGAAAGTCTCTCAAAATTTCCAAAGCATCATCAACGAGTGACAGCGGATGTTCTCAAGTTAATTCCCTCGTGTCTCAATTTGAGAGTTCATCTAAAAATAAAAGACCAACACCAAAGATCATTTAAAGAAGAATAGATACCGGTGAATTGTGAAACTTCAGGAAACTTGATACTTCGAAATAAAAAGATTTAACAATTGTTAAAATGTATCTCAAATGGATGGCACTTCTCAAAAAAATGGCCACTGAAAACTTCAGACATTTCATTTATATATATATATATATATATATATAATATATATATATACACACCTTACCTTATGAACCTTATGTTGTTTCGTGTGTGTGTGTGTGTGTGTGTGTGTGTGTGTGGTGTGTGTGTGTGTGTGTACAGGCACTTCCCCGCTTTGCGCTGTTTCGCTCGGCGCTGCTTCCCTATAGCGCTACTTTTATATTGATACCCTAATTCGCTTAGCGCTCAGCGCTATTCGCTATAAAGGCCTCCGCGTCGCACGCTAGGCAGCGTTATCGTACGCGATTGCCGCAGCGCAGCAATTTAGCCAGTGCTTTCGCTTTTAGGGTAATTAACCTGTTTTAAGGAAATCAGTCTTGCGTTAGGATAGAGTTTAGGGTAGGGTCTAAATACTCATTTTTTAGGGTTATTCATTATATGCTTGGTTTTAAATAAATGCATTTGATTCGGCAAAATGTTTACTAGTACTTTCTAATTTTTACATATTAAAAATTACATATTAATACATATTACATATTAATACATTACATTACATATTAATACATTACATATTAATAATTTTCGCTATTAAAAGAAGGTGTAGGGAAAATTATTGCTTTCATAGCTTTGCGAATTAGGTTTAGGGTAATTTAGGGTAATTGAGCTTTCCATCTAGGGTAATATTTTTCGTTGGAGTGGAAGCCCTGAATTTAGCACCAGTTTGCTTTTGTCGCCATATTGGTTCCTGAAAAATGTTTGTGTTCTTTGTTTTGCAATTGATTTTACCCTTTGAAATCAGGCATCATGAGACAGAAACGTGCAAAACTCTAATATTGTTAGCGCTGAGAATAAACAGCGCAAAAACTTAACGCTGGAGGTTAAATTGAATGTAATTAAGCGTATGATAATAAAAACCCACTCTAATAGACAGAGTTTATTTCTACAACAGTTTCGATGCCCACTGTATCCACCCGAAGAGGATGCCAGTGGGCATCGAAACTGTTGTGGAAATAAACTCTGTCTATTAGAGTGGGTTTTTATTATCATATTTTGACCTTCACGTAGAAAAGTGAAGTTTTTTGTATTTGTAATTAAGCGTATTGAAGCGGATGAACACCGATCTGAGGTCTGTAGAGCGTTGTCTTTGACTGGATCAACGGTAAAGACAATTCTTAAAAATGTAGAGAAAATAAAAGAATGTGGAAAGATTGCAACTCCTTTATCTACTCTGAAGTTAAGTAGAAGTAGGGCTCCAAGAAGAGTAGAAATGGAAAGGCTCTTAAGTATTTGGATCGAGAATACAACTCAACGCCGTATGCCTCTGAGTTTATTGCTTATTCAGGAGAAAGCTAGGAGTCTGTATGAGGATCTAAAAAAAGATTATCCTGGGGGAGTCTGATGTTGAGCCTTTTAATGTTAGCAGGGGATGGTTTGATAGGTTTAAGAGGCGTGCTAACTTACATTACATTTCTGTTCAGGGTGAAGCTGCTAGTGCTGATGATTAAGTAGCTTCAAGTTATAAAAATGAACTTGTTGAAATAATAGAGGAGGGGGGGTTTACACTAGGGTGGATCGATTTTACATTTTTTTCGATTTCCATATTCTAATAGAGACAAAAACTTGCCCATGCATGAGAAAATAGCCTCTGCAAAATCTTAGCTTAATAGGTAATCATCTTCTGGCCCCGGCAGAGCGATGAAAATCATATTTTAGTAGTCAAAAATGTATTTTTAAACCCTAGCCTAGAGTCATAAAATTTTGCGTGTGTGTTATTTCATGCCTAAGCAACGATATGAATGCTATGGGAAATATATAAATGCATTATTTAAGAAAAAGAGCCGTTCTGAAAATATGTATATTATACATATTTTCAGATCGGCTCTTTGTCTTAAATAATGCATTTATATATTTCCCATAGCATTTATATCGTTGCTTAGGCATGAAATAACACACACGCAAAATTTTATGACCCTAGGCTAGGGTTTAAAAATACGTTTTTGACTACTAAAATATGATTTTCATCGCTCTGCCGGGGGCAGAAGATGATTACCTATTAAGCTAAGATTTTGCAGAGGCTATTTTCTCATGCATGCGCAAGTTTTTGTCTCTATTAGAATATGGAAATCGAAAAAAATGTAAAATCGATCCACCCTAGTTTACACACCTCAACAAGTGTTCAGTGTAGATTGTATAAACCAATACAATGTTTCCCTGATGAGGTGTATTCTTGAATACATGAAAAGTCTTGGAATATTTTTTTCTTTTTCCTTGTGGGTTTGCATCATATATATATATACACTATAGAGTATATATAAAATGGATAGGTTCTCGTGCAAAGTCCTTGACCAGCCATACGAGGCTGGCTACGAGGGCATGAGGAGACCGGAAACCAATTCTCTCCTCCACCAAATCCCGCAAATGAGAGGGATGCTGCAGAGGAGTCTGCCGCAGTTCGATCCTGAACCGTCGCGTCGTTCTGTCCACTGGGGCCCGTGAGGCCAGGCTTCACCTTAAATTTGTAATTTGGCTATGTACTATATATATATATATATATATATAGACTATATATATATATATATATATATATATATATATATATATATACAATAACATTATATAAATTAGTATTACAGTATGGGTCTCACCAGTGAAAAAAAGTCAGGAACACCACTGATTCCATATATATATATATATATATAATATATATATATATTGTTTTTTACAGTTTTTAATATGGTAATTCCGCGTGTTTTGCACTTCATTTATTGATATATTGATCAGATGTAACATATAACTAGGTTAAATTTCTAGGAAAATTATAATGAAAGCTTTATAAAACACACACACACACACACACACACACACACACACACACATATATATATATATATATATATATATCATACAATTCAGAATGGTTTCCCGTGTGATATATATATATATATACAGGGTGGGCCGTAAGTTTCCATACATAGGAAAAATAAACATTTTTTTATGGACAACCATTTTTATTTATATAATATGCTCTACATGGTTGCCATTGTTTTGAAAACACATTTCAATACGTGTTCCCCACTGTTGATGAACACGCATTAGCACAGTTGACGTTATGCTTGTAATGCGTTGGTGATACGTTCCTTTAGATGATTTATGTCTCGTATCTTTTCCTGATACACCATGGCCTTCAAGTGCCCCCAAAGATAGAAATCAAGGGGGGTGAGATCTGGGGATCTTGGAGGCCACTCCACAGGACCACGCCGACCAATCCAAGCATCCGGAAACTGCTGATCCAAATACCGACGCACGTGAAGACCATAATTTAAATTTTCCTATGTATGGAAACTTACGGCCCACCCTGTATATATATATATATATATATATATATATATATATATACAGTATATATATATATATTAGGGTGTCACTTATTTGTATGGTAAGAATTGAACCATCAATAGGTTTCGGTCTGACCCTTTAGAAATGTGACATTGCATGTAGAAACGCTGATTATGAAGTTTCATGAGAAAATATTAATATTTAGAGGTCGCTCAAGGCCATTAAAATTTTGATGACGCGTCGTTACTTGTCCTAAATTGAAATGCGCTTCCTTTCTATGCCTCACCCAACTATCTAGGATGTGTTTGCATTAGTGTGTGTTAATTTAGTCTTTTAGTCCTCGCTGATATAAAAAATCGCATAGTCATATCTATGACTAGTGTTGATGAACAAGTGAACCCTCCAAAGCGTGTGGTTCTTGACGTGGATACTGTGAAAGAAAAAAGTTTGGAAAACTTTGTAACAAAAAACACAAAATCATTGTTCACGAAGTTCAACCTCCCAGATGAATTCTTGGAGAAAACTGCTGAGCAATGGGAAGAGGATACCCATTACCAGACTGCGAAATAGACTGTAAAAACTCTAACTGTAACAAATGATTTCGCTGAACGTAGAGTTGCTCTCATCCAGGATTTTTCTGGATACTTAACCAAAGATGAAGAACAACTCCAGTTTCTTCTCCAGGTTGTTGAAGACCATCGCAAGCATTGGACATGGGGAAAAAAAGCATACCTTGAGTGGAACTAATGATTAATCATAATAATTACGCTACTGTCTGATGTTAATGTACTTCATCTTAATATTATGATAATGTCTTGTGCACTTCCTGCTAATGTAGGAACATAGTAAATTGTTTAAATACATTTGGAAATTGTTTATATTCACACTTTCTGAGAATCTCATATTCAATACTTCGAAGCCGTTGAACGACCACTAAATATTAAAATATCTCAATAAAACTTTGTACACGGTGCTGTTACATCATATAGCATACTTTGATGGGGTCAGAGCACGGAAACTTAAAAGGTGAAAAACTAATGACACCCTAATATATATATATATATACACACACACCTTAACTTACCTTACAAAGGTTTCGCGCGATGATTCCTCATTTCGCGAAGGTCAAGCTTGTCGCCCCTCCTCTCGAGTTGGCCTGGTGAAGTAGTGAGGAGTTGGTTTCTTGTGCTCTCCCCCTCACATAGCCAGGTACGCCCGGCTCATCGGGGATTGTTCTCAGCCAGGCGTCTAGTCTTCTTTTGAAGATGTCACTGTAACTGTAACTCCCTTCGTGTTTCTTAGGTCTTTGGGCAACTGATTAAACAGTTTTGGTCCTCTCACTACAAAACTATTTTCTTTCAGGGTTAAGGATGTTCCCTGTCTCACCTTCAATTTGGGAATACGACACAGTCTACCGTTTCTACCTTCCACCGTTGTTTGGGGAGTTATAGGGTTCAGAGTAAGATTAGGAACTAGTTTCTCCATTATTTTCCAAGTGTAAATAATGGTGTTTCTCCCTCTTTTCCTTTCCAGTGAATATAGGTCTAGTTCGCGTAACCTTTCCCAGTAATTTAGTTCTTTGCACCAATTGATGTTGGCTGTGAAGCTTCTCTGGATCCCTTCTGGATCCCTTCTTTTTTATATGGCGATGTTAGGACCGAGCAGTATTCCAATTTGGGTATGATCAGTGTTTTCAGTAGAGGAATCATTACATTCCTATCCCTTCGTTTAAAGGTTCTCAATATCTGTCCCATTATTCTCTTTGCTCTGTTTACTGCTATCTTATTTTGTGTTTCAAATTTCGCATCATCTGTCATTACAACCCCTAAATCTTTTGCTTTGGAATTTCTCTGAATTTCCTGTCCATTTCGGGTATAATATTCCATGGATTTTAGGTCTTCTCTTTTTCCGTACCGTAATAGCTGAAATTTCTCGGTGTTAAACTTCATATTGTTGTCTTCCGTCCACTTGTAGATTCTGTTTATGTCGGTTTGTATATATATATATATATATATATATATATATATATATATATATATATATATATATATATATATATATATATATATATATATATATATATATACAGGGTGTCCGTAAGTTTTGAACCATAGGGCAAAATGATATAAACGGCAATAAAAAAGCCGAAGAAACTTTTGGGGACTGTTTGTGAAATGAGCGAGGATGGTAGCGCCTGTGTCATCGTCGGTGGATGTCCTCGGAGGTCCACTGCGTGGTTTATCTCCTATGGATCCCGTTTCCCTGAACTTTGCTACAAGTTTGCCGACACAGCTCTGACTCCGATTTCCTACGAGCAGAATTACCTGGATGCGTTCTTCCTTACTCAAAGACATCATGGGCACTTGCATAAACGGTAAAACATGAATTACTTATTTTACCCTATGGTTCCAGACTTATGGGACACCCTGTATATATATATATAAGAAAACCGCAATAAAAGAGAGAACTTAAACAATGTTTAGAAGCTACAAGTAACCACAATCAAACAGTGTTCCTATACACTAGCCATGCGTAGCTGGCTATGAGGGCAGGATGAGGGTGGAAAGCAACTCTATCTTCCATAAAATCAAGCAAAGGAGGCGGGATTCTGAGCCGTCGTTCGACGCTGACAAAAGTAGCAAAAGTATTATATATATATATATATATATATATATATACAGGGCTATTCAAACTAATTCATCCGATTTCAACTGAGAATACTTCCGTACCTATCAACCGTGCATCAACTGGGCATACACCACATGAAAGAGGAAATCTCCGAGTTTTACAAGATCACCGCGAGAGGGCTCCAAAGTCACGCCGTGGCCTATCCTAGCAACAAACAGTCAGTGTGAAAATGGCGTTAGCACAGCAGAAGGCGTTTTGTGTGTTGCAGTTTTCGAGCTGTAAATCGGTAGTCACAGTGCAGCGTGAGTTTCGTCGACGTTACAGAACAGATCCACCGGGTGCTCAGAGGATCCGTCGGTGGTATTGGCAGTTCGAGGAAACAGGATGCTCCGAACTCGCATTGTTACTGCCGTAGAGTCAGTGACAACGGACATGCTGGAGCGAGTATGGGAGGAATTCGACTATCGTGTCGACGTTGCTCGTGTAACTAGGGGAAGTCACATAGAGCATTTATGAGGTGAGAGACAAAATTTGGACAGTTTTTCTTTTGGTTGATGTATCACAAATCACTCTGTATTTGTAACATTAAAAAATATTCTCATTTAAAATCAGGTGAATCATTTTAAATAGCCCTGTACATATATATATATATATATATATATATATATATATATATATATATATATATATATATATATATATATATATATCAGTAGATAGATATCTAGATATGTATGTATGAGTAGATAGATAGACCGATAGATATTTGGGTACTTTAAGTAACACTGGGGACACAAACTGTTTACAAATTAAATTTCAGACAGTAAATGTTTTACAGTTTTGCAACAAAGCAATATTCCGCCATTACAGTCCAAACTCTGTCCTTTGATTGTCTCTATTGTGATTAAGGACTGTCATTCTACTTATATACAGTTTTACTTTGTTTCCATTCATTCTCACATGAATTTTACAGTAATATCGAAGAACACTCGAAAAGATTGTAAAGTATTTCAAAAGAGAGGACTTTCAAAGTATGTCCTTTGAAAATTCTGTCCTTTATTCAGTTCTGCATTTTGTGAGAAGGATGTTGCTTATAAATAAGTTTAAAGGACATTATATCATCAAACATAATCAAATGAGGCAATTTTTCATTTGTTACACTTTTTGTTATTGTTTTAAGTAAACTATGAACTGCCCACTGTTTATGATAGCTAAAAACTAAACTAAAATTGACTTAATTCACAACCATGTCAAAGGACACTTTCCTCCTAAATTATGTACTTTGAAAGAAATGGGAAAAATTTCCTTCGATATTTTCAAAGGACATTTTATTATCTTTTTCTTAAAAATTTCGTGTTACTTTCAAACGACATTTTTTGAAGTGTATAATTATTGACAATGGAAGCAGTTCGAATCATCATCTTTACGAAACATAAAGAGTGCCAACGTAATAACGAGGTCTCTATAAGTTCGATGCAAATTACGAAACATTTTTGACTTACTAAAAATTGTGTCCCCCATTTATTAGCGATTTTTGTACCGAGAACTTTTATGGTCTCCATAATTCGCTTGTGAGTGGTTAGAGTAAATTTTTGGACTTTGTAAAGAAAAAATCGAATTTTTCAATGAACGCCGTTAAAGAATAGGTTTTAAAAATATTAAATTTCGTTTTTAAGAAATATTCACTTGTTTGAAGGATGGATTAACCCTTATTATTTTTGGAAAAATCTTTTGAGTTTTCCTTTACCATGCAATCTCTGATTTTCAGAGAGGACTTTCGGGTTTTTCGTGCGTGCGTGCGTGTGTGTGTGTGTGTGTGTGTGTGTGTGTGTGTGTGTGTGTGTGTGTGTAACAGCAACAAAGCAAACTCACGAATCTCCCATTTTTTATATCTAGCTTCATTTGTAGTTCTCGTATACTTACGAAACCAACGATATTTTGCAAGCTTAGTCCGCTGTTGGAAGGGTTTACAAGGAAACTTTTTCTCTTTGTCTCCTTATTTAGGTCAAAAAAGTAAAATTATCAAGCTGCGGAAGACGTAGTACTGACGTGAATACGTCGCTATTGTATACTTTCTCTCGATTATAATTCATTCATATTTTACTGTGAGGTCGAAAATTTTTTACTCTTTTCCAAGAACTTCGTCTCCTTTTATTACCATAAAATGAGTCCCTTTTTTATATTTAATGTCTTTTCTGCTATTTTTGAGTTTTTGTAATTTAAAAATACAGTCGTATTATGGGGCGTTCATGAGGAACAGAAGAGAAAACTTTATTCATCACAGCGGTATAGAAAAAAGGCCTTGTATTTGCAAGCGCGCACACACACACACACACACACACATACATACAATACAGGAACATATACAAAACCCAGCTGTTTATCTTTCCATACAATAAAAGAAAGTGGTTGGTCGATAGACGGGTACCCTGGGTGGCCTAGTGGTTAAGAAGTTGGGCTGCTGGTGGGGCGTGGTTCGGATTCCACGTTAAACTGTAGGTGGAGTGAAAAGCTTGACCTTCGTCAGAATGAACAATTCGGGCGGAAGCAAACCAAAGGTACCAAAGGTATAACCTCGTTAGTGTTCTGTGCGTTGGTCTTTCTTCACACGAGGGTGAAGCTGGTGGCTCCGCCTCTAATTCTGACTTGGTGGAGGAGCGAGTTGCTCTCTTACGCCCTCCACCGCACATAACCAGGCACACCCGGCTCATCTGGTACTGTCCTAAGCCAGGCATCTAGTCTTCTCTTGAAGACTTCAACTTTCACCTCCGTAACGTTTCTGAGGTCCTTTGGAAGCTGGTTGAAAAGTCTTGGCCCTCCTGACAACCAAGCTATTTTCCTTCAGTGTTGAAGAGGTCCCTTGTCGGGCCATTAATTTGGGAACACTATACACATTCTGCCTTTTCTATTTTCCAGCGTTGTTTGGATGGTAATTGGCAGTGCTGGGCACTTGCGCAAACACTTGCGCAATTGCGCGTGTGATTTCGGTTGCGCATTTGCGTTTGCGCCAATTCTTGCGCAAACTTGCGCATTTGCGTTTGCGCAAGTACTTACGCAAACTTGTGCGCAAACGTGAAAAAAAAACAAATATTAAAAATAGTGGATTTAGCTCATAAACACGTGACTGCCAGACAGGTGGCGCCGCCAGACAGCAGTGAGCACTCAGTATACCAACAACGCTAGTGAAACACGTTTGTTTGATTAGTTGATTTTAATTTTATTTCAGAGTTCAAATTACTAACTACTCTAGTAACTTCTAGAAACTTCATAAGTCATAAATACTGTCTATAACTAGTGAACCATGGACAGCCTCAGACACCAGTCTCTGTCCAGCCCCACCTCTGCCCCCAGCCCGGCCGGCAGCGTGACCAGCCATGGCTCAGGGCCTCACCAGGAGGAAGAGGACCTCAACAACCCCTGGCCCCACCTGGACACCTTCTTTGGACCTTTGACCAGCAAGAAGAGGGTGGTTGAGAGGGGCAGGGTGGTCTACAGGGGCATCATCATCTGTAAGAGGTGCAAGGCCAAGGTCAGCTTCAACACCATCAGCATGTACACCCTCAAGAGCCACTACCAGCATGTGAGTTTAAGTTTATTTATAAATTTAAAATTTAAAAAAAACTTGATAAGTAGTTAACTTTAGAAATTATTTATTAAAATATAATTAAATATTAAATAATAAATTATACTTTGTCTCAATTCAAACACTTCTGTTGTATATCACTGTCATTACAATATAATTTCTAATTTTTTTTTTCAAGGTTTGCGTTTGCGCAAGCGCAAGTTTCGAGAAGTTTGCGCATTTGCGCTTGCGCAAGGTATGGGTTTGGGTTTGCGCATTTGCGCTTGCGCAAGTGAATTTTCGTTTGCGCTGCCCAGCACTGGTAATTGGGTTTAGTTTGAAGTTTGGTACCAGTTTTTCGATAATTTTCCATATGTAGATTATAGTGTACCCCTCTCTTCTTTCCAGGGAGTAGAGATTTAGTTTACGTAGTCTTTCCCAGTAGTTGAGTTCTTTGCAGCCATCAATCTTGGCTGTGAAGTGTCTCTACGTTTCTTCTAGTTTATTAATTTCTTCCTTTTTATATGGGGACGTCAAAACTGAGCAGTATCCAAGTTTCGGTATGATCAATGTTCTCAGCAGGAGAATCATTACTGTCTTGTGACTCTTGTCCTCCTTTTGAACGTTTTTAGTACCTGTCCCGTGACTCTTTTTGCTTTGTTTTTTGATATCTGATTTTGTGTCTCGAATTTGGCATCATCAGTCATTATTACCCCGAAGTCGACTGCTGTCGTGCTACTCTGAATTTCCTGTCTATCTGGAGCATAATATGCTGTCTAAATTCCTCATTTCTACCATATCTCAAGAGCTGAAATTTCTCGGTGTTAAATGTCATATTGTTGTCTTCTGACCATTTGTATATTTTGTTCGTGTCCCTCTGCAAGGCCTCCACTTCATTTGCTTCGCTGATTTTCCTGTTGATCTTTGTATCGTCTTCAAAGGATGTTACTATACTGTTGCTGTTTACTCCACTGTCTATGTCTGTTAGCAGGATAATGAACAGGAGTGGGGCCAGCACTGTACCTTGTGGTACTGAGCTGCGTACTTCCGATTTTGATGATGATATACCTTGAATTTTGATGACCTGTAGTCGTTCTCTGAGGAAGTTGTAGATCCATTTTCCCACTTTGCCTGTTATTCTCATATGTTTAATTTTATGTGCTATTATACCATGATTGCATTTGTCGAAAGCTTTTGCAAAATTCGTGTATATGACATCATAGCTTTCAATGCCTTCCAGTGCATCTAGGATATTGTTATAATGCTCTATAAGTTCTGATAAGCATGATCTTCCTGATCGGAATCCGTGCTGATTTTCGTTGAATCTTTCCAGTGTCTCCAAGAAGTCATAGGTTTTCACTGGTCTTTAGTTCTTTGCTTGAGATCTATCCACTCCTTTATATATATGGACAATGTTTGCTCTTTTCAAGATGCTCGGTATTTCCCCAGTGTCTAGGGATCTTCTCCATATCCAGTATAATTCCCGCAAGGGGGTTCTAAGCTCGTGCTTTTGAGTGCTCTTTGTGCTCGTTTGTACGTGCTTGTTCCAGGAGGTTTCACGTGCGCCCTCCCGGCCCTAGCACCCAAGGATGATGGGGCTCGACCTTGCAGTCCTTGTCATCCTTGGTCTTTTTCCACTTCGACTGTCCCCTCCACCCTTTCTTTTTCCTCTGTCTTTCCTCTCACTTTTTCTTTGTTTTTCCGCCGAGATATGCCCTTTTAAATAAAGGCGAATCGGTTCTTCCCGAACTTAAAAAAAAATAAAAAAATATCCAGTATAAGGGTGTAACTATTTCATTTTTATAGTTTTTAATTAATAGTGCGTTCCATTTGTCCGGACCTACAGCTGAATGTGATTTCATTTGTCCTATAGCTCTCGCTACATCTTCTGGGGTAAAATCAAAGTCTGTTATACATTCTTCTTGCAATTTCCTTCGAAGAATGTAGCCTACCTATGTCAAGTATCGCTTTGTCACTTTTTGGGGTACTGAAGACCGATTCATACTGAGCTCTCAATGTTTTAGATATTTCTTTTACATCGTCTGTTAGTTCATTATTTCCTTTCCTTAAGGGCCTGATAGTAGTGCGCGTTTTCGTTTTCCTCTTCGCATAGCTGTAGAAGTATTTTGGATCTTCCTTTATTGCTTCTACCGCCTTTTCCTCTTCCCTCTCTGTATGGCCCTTTATCAGAGTTTGTATTTCCCTGTCGATTCTCTCCAGTTTTTCTTGTATTACTTTCCTGGCATTGTTGTCTCCTCATTTAGGTAACTTCGTCGCTACTCTCCTTCTTTTGCCGAATATTCTTATCTTTTGCCTCTCTAGCCAGTTCCTCTTTCCTTTTGGCTGTGCTTTCGGAGCATATTTTTCCAAAACTCTCAGCGTCTTTTCTTCCAAGGTTGTTAGCATTTCCTCAGTTGTTTTATTCTCTAAAACTGTTCTCCACTCTATTTGGGCCATGTGTGACCTGATTTCTTCCCAATTTATGGACTTGGAGTTTAAGTTAAAAGCCTCAAATTTGCTTCTTCCTTCCGTATGTGTATTGTCTTTTAAAATTATCGCCATATTTATTGATAACTCGATTATATTGTGGTCTGAGATAATAGTTAGGGTTATTTTTATATCGGCAATCAACGTGTTATTTGTGAATACCAGATCTAGACAGTTATTTTTTTCTGGTATTTTCTGTTATCTCCTGTGTCAGCATAAACTCGTTTGTGAGAGCCATCAGCATTTTTGCTTGTTCCTGGTCCTCTCTTGTGCCCCCTTCATCTTGCTGTATAAATATATTTCTACCCACCTTTTTGTATTTTATAAATGGAAAATTAAAATCGCCGCAGAATAGAATATTATATTAGGGAATGGAGAGTTTACGGACTTTATTTGGGTTCTGATATCATGAATGGCATCCGAAAATTTTTCAGTTGGAGAGTTTGGAGATCTATAGATGACTATTAGTACCACGTTTAGTTTCTCTATTTTCACTGCAAGGGTTTCCACGAAGCTGTTGGATTTACTTTTACGTCTCTGTCATATGCCTCTCATGTATATAAATAGCACAGCCACCTTTACGTCTCGGTGTTCTATCTGCTCTTAGTAAGTTGAATTCATCGATATGCAATTCTTTCTTATCGATACAGTGTTCGCAGTTATCGCAGTTTCCTTGGCAATCTTTAAGATGTTTCTGTGAGGCATGCGATGTCAGCCCTTGTTTCGTCCATAAAACTTTTCAGGTACGAAACTTTGTTTTGTGAATTGTTCGGTTTTATTCCTTGAATATTTGCCAGGACAATGTTTATGTTCTTTGTTTTGCATTGCCCCTTGTGCATTTTAAGTTCGTTGCCCTTTGATATCGCGTGTTTTGTATCCTTGTGGTCCTCCGAGATGGATCCGTTCCCACCTACCTGTTCTGGTAGCTTCTTGCCATGTAGCGGTCCGGCTCGAGGGTTCCCAACTGTGTCGGCTGCATGTGCTGTATAAAACTTACCAGCCGTATTGTGTCCGAGATGTTTTAAAAATTTTGTGTGCTATTTGAGTTTTGTTTGTTATTTGGGTACATATCTGTTTTCTCACATTCCATCTGTTGTCATTTGAAACTTGTCCTTTGTCCGTTGAACTTGTCGGGAGATGATGGTAGTAGCATTTTCTCCCGTACTGGCAGGTTCCATATGTCGCTTGGGTCTTGCAAATGTCCGATTGGTAGAATTTGCATTTTCCACCAAATTTACAGTGACCATTATTGTAGACGTAGCTGCACACAGGTGTTAGTAAATACATTGTCCTCCCTTATATCTGCATATTCCTTTCACATAGTATTTACATATAGTTTCTTCCCCATTTTTACTTGGGGCCTTTGTTTTTGGTGGTTTCAGTATGATTTCTTTATTGTATACTTGGTTTTTCCTATTGCTGCTAATGTCCTTTGTTTGAAATCTTTGGATTTGGTTTTGTGCCTCTTTTTCCTCTGTTGCTGCTTCTTTTATTTCTATTATTTCTGCTTTTTCTGTTTTTTTCCCTTTTGTTTTTCGCAGTTTACTCTCGTACTCTCTTTGTTACTTCTATTTCTTTTCTCTGTTCACTATTCATAAACTCCTCTTTTGCCTTTTCCTCATAGTCTCGTTCTTCTTTAAAAACCGTAAACGAGTTTATTTCGATTGTGTAGATTTTCCAGAAGTACTTGATTCCGTTCAATTGTTTAGAGCCTGTTATAAGAAAGATTTCTTCGTTGCTCCATCTCAGGCATTGAAATTCGACTGAGGTCTGGCAAAGATCGCAGCGAATCGTCTTTGATTCATCTGTTTCTTTAAAAACGATATATATATATATATATATATATATTATAATAACTATATATATATATATAATAATATATATACACACACTGAGCAGCAGAAAAATCGGCCCACTTGGAATATCGCAAAAAGCAAAAAAGTGGGCAAGCTTCTGTTTATAAAAGTTTTAAAATTCGAAAATATAGTCTATGAGGCAAAAATAACGAGACAAAACAACGTCAGCTGTGAACACACTAGCTGATGAATTTTCGACTTCTTTTAAGAATTCGACAGTCTGACATTCAGACTGCTAGTGCCACTTTTTCTTCCACTAGTGGGAGTAGGCATTTGCATTTAGTAACAGATAGACTTCTAGTTCTTTTGGGTTTCAGAATTGGACATTTACAATGGATTTGAGTGCCGTGAACGTTGCAAGAGTCGTCGCCCTAATTGAAGATGGTCGGAGCCAGCATTACTTCGCCGATGCGCTAGGAATTCCAAGAACAACGGTTCGACGTGTCTACCAACGTTATGTGGAGACAGGAGAGTACACCCGAAGACCAGGACCTGGAAGATCGCGCTGCACATCTGCTCGTTTCATCGTCTTGAGTGTTTTGCGAGATCGTCGCTTGACTGCCACAAACGTCCGCAATGAGCTTGAAAGGTCTCGATACGTCCATATATCGGAGCGAACCGTTAGAAGGAGACTTATGGAAAGTGGCTTACATGCTAGACGTCCAGCAATGGGCCCAGAATTGCTCCCACACCACCGCAATGCTCGTCTTGCTTTCGCTCGTGAGCATGTCAATTGGATTATGGCCCAATGAGCACGAGTATTGTTCACGGACTTTCTCCTGTTCTTCTCCACACTCTTTCCCGTCCATCGGTTGTTCGAAGATTTAACCTTGATTCGTCCGTGAACAATACTGAATCACCCTGTAGTACAACGTTAACAATATATATATATAGTTACTGTTATTTCATACATAGTTAATGTAATTAGAATACATTTCATTAAGAGAGAGAGAGAGAGAGAGAGAGAAGAGAGAGAGAGAGAGAGAGAGAGAGAGAGAGAGAAAGAGAGAGAGAGAGAGAGAGAGAGAGAGTGTTCCATTTTTCTTAAACTAAATTAGTATTCCTTTTATAATATCTTTTTATATAAACTTTAAACAGAAAGTCTCTCAATGGGAGTATAACGAACATATAAATATTTAATTAAACGTTAAAAAAACGTATCATTAAGGACCAAAATTCAATATCGTTTTTAATGACTGAATACAACGAAAGTTGAAGATGTATTACATAGAATTGCTGTTTTGTATTGAAGTTAAATGTATTATAGAATTTATATTGTGGTAAATGATAAAAAGATAATCATTACAGTCTATGTCCACTCCAGCATACGCGCCGACTGTATAATTAAGCCAGAGAATATATATATATATTATATATATATATATATATAATATATGCACACACGGGGCGGGTTACGCCACGCAGCTCCGCAAAAATTAGAAAGTCTTATTTTTATACATATATATATATGAAAATTATTTCACGAAGGTAACACGTGAAAAATATTTATGATGAATAAAACCACGAAGGAAAGGAAACACAAAATGGTGCTCAAGCGCTTTCGTCTAATGACATCCTCAGGAACACTGAAGTACATAAAAGGTTAAGCCTATATATAGGTTACAGAAAGAAAAAAAGAAAAATAAATAACATACATACACACACACACACACACATATATATATATATACATACATACATATCTATATACAAAATACATACATACATACATACATACATATATATACAATAAACAGAGAAAAAAAAAAAAAAAAAAAAAAAAAAAAAGGATTACCAGTGAGGCGTACAGATTTGTAAGGAAAAATATCGATTTTTAGCACAAGATCAAATGGATTATAAAAATACAAATTTATACTGGAACTCTGCCGGGTTTTAACACAATGCTGCCTATGGTCAGGTTTCGATATATATAAAAAAAATAAAATGCAAATTAAAAGTTAATCGATTTTTAGCACAAGATCAAATGGATTATAAAAATACAAATTTATACTGGAACTCTGTCCGGGTTTTAACACAATGCTGCCTATGGTCAGGTTTCGATATATATAAAAAAATAAAATGCAAATTAAAAGTTAATAAAGTAGAAGACAAGTTTACCAAAGATTTAATGTTTTACCCTTCTTATCTATATCTGTTTTAAAGGAATTCAACATAACAGGATCGAGTTGAAAAAGACCTTTGCTTATGTTGAAGTTATTTGAAAGTTGGATAATGGCAGACTCAAGAATATTTCTATTAACAATGTTGCTTGAATGGAATAAAACTGAAGCATTATTCCAATCAATACAGTGGGCTAACTCTGACAAATGGACAAAAAGGGCACTGGACAACTGTCCTGTTCTAACGGAATATTGATGCTGTTTTATACGTGTGTGCAAATCCTTTCCCGTCTGACCTATGTAAAAGGTCAGACGGGAAAGGATTTGCACACACGTATAAAACAGCATCAATATTCCGTTAGAACAGGACAGTTGTCCAGTGCCTTTTTGTCCATTTGTCAGAGTTAGCCCACTGTATTGATTGGAATAATGCTTCAGTTTTATTCCATTCAAGCAACATTGTTAATAGAAATATTCTTGAGTCTGCCATTATCCAACTTTCAAATAACTTCAACATAAGCAAAGGTCTTTTTCAACTCGATCCTGTTATGTTGAATTCCTTTAAAACAGATATAGATAAGAAGGGTAAAACATTAAATCTTTGGTAAACTTGTCTTCTACTTTATTAACTTTTAATTTGCATTTTATTTTTTTATATATATCGAAACCTGACCATAGGCAGCATTGTGTTAAAACCCGGACAGAGTTCAAGTATAAATTTGTATTTTTATAATCCATTTGATCTTGTGCTAAAATCGATAACTTTTAATTTGCATTTTTTTTTTTTATATATATCGAAACCTGACCATAGGCAGCATTGTGTTAAAACCCGGCAGAGTTCCAGTATAAATTTGTATTTTTATAATCCATTGATCTTGTGCTAAAAATCGATATTTTTCCTTACAAATCTGTACGCCTCACTGGTAACTTGTTTTTTTTTGTTTTTTTGTTTTTTTCTCTGTTTATTGTATATATATGTATGTATGTATGTATGTATGTATTTGTATATAGATATGTATGTGTATATATATATATAGTGGTGTGTGTGTGTATGTATGTTATTTATTTTTTCTTTTTTTCTTTCTGTAACCTATATATAGGCTTAACCTTTTTATGTACTTCAGTGTTCCTGAGGATGTCATTAGACGAAAGCGCTTAAGCACCATTTTGTGTTTCCTTTCCTTCGTGGTTTTATTCATCATATATATATATATATATGAAAAATTATTTCACGAAAGTGACACGTGAAAAGTATTTATGATGAATAAAACCACGAAGGAAAAAAGAAACACAAAGGGGTGCTCAAGCGCTTTCGTCTAATGACATCTCAGGAAACACTGGAGTGAAAGGACAGATCAAGGCAATATATAGGTTACAAAAAAAACATACATACATCATATTCATATATATATATACATATATAATATATACATATATACATATACATAATATAGTAAGCATAGAAAAAATTGTGGGAGGAGCAAACATTTATGGTTTATGAAACAGGTCACAAAAGAATAAAGAAATAAAAATAAATATAAATATAAATTGAGAAAAAATTAATTACCAAATAGTGCCTTAGTGATATATATGTCACAGCCTAAATAATCATAAGAAATAAACAGGCAAATAAAAAAAACCACAAATATATATACATACATATATATATATATATATATATATATATATATATTATAAAAAGACACTTTTAGCACTTTGGCCGACCTTCAATATAAATTCAAATGGCTTGTTTATGGAAACAGGTCACAAAAGAATAAAGAAATAAAAAAATATAAAATATTGTAAGTGGAGTCTACAAATTCAAGCTCAAAAGGAAAGTTTTACAATCAATTTAATAGATGATGCCAAATTGATATATATGTCACAAAGAAATAAAGAAATAAACCAAAAAAAAAAAAAAAAATTAATTATTAAAAAAAAATAATAAAAAATAATAATAATAAATTGAAAGATAAATTTTAAGAGAGGCACACCAATTTATAAGGGAAAAATTACCACATATGCTATTATAGTCACAAACGAATAAAAAAGTACAAGTAAATATAAATTGGAAAATGGAAAACAAAATGATGCCTAGATGATATATAAAGAACAATAAAATATATATACAACATATATACGGTATATATACGAAATATAAACGCAATATATACAGAATATATATTATATATATGCATAAGGAAAAAAATTACCAAATTTGTTTTATAATTATTGTCTTAAAAAACGGTAGGTCGCAAAAGAATAAAGAAATAAAAATAAATATAAATTGAAAAATTACAAATAATACACGTACACATGTATACCCGCATAACCAAATATATATACATATACACACATATATACAAACACACACACCACACACACACATATATATATATACACATACAAGCTTGACAATCGCGAAATGAGAAATCATCGCGCAGAACCTTTGTGAGGTGTAAGGTAAGGTAAGGTCCATACACATATATATATATATATATATATACATTTAACTGCATACATACATACATACATACATACATTACACACATACATACATACATATAACACATATACATACAAACACATTTAACTGCAATGACCACACACATACTACACATACACATACATACACATACACATACACGCATACAGCAAAAAATTGAAAAATAAAATTGTAAGAGAAACAAAAGACAAAAACAAATTTTTTACCAAAGATTTAACAACCTGCCCTTTTTGTTTAAATCCATTCTGAAGGAATTCAGAGCAACGGGATCGAGTTGAAACAGACCTTTACTCATGTTAAGGTTATTTGTAAGTTGAATTATAGCCGACTCAAGAATATTTCTATTAACAATGTTGCTAGAGTGAAACAAAACTGAAACATTATTCCAATCAATACAATGGGATAACTCTGACAAATGGACAAAAAGGGCACTGGACAACTGTCCCGTTCTAACGGAATATTGATGCTGTTTTACACGCGTTTGCAAATCCTTTCCCGTCTGACCTATGTAAAAGGAATCACATTGCTTACACCCAATTTTATAGATAATGCCTAAATTATTGGTAGTGCTATTTTTTACTATGATGTTTTTCACAATATTGTTATATGAAAAAACTACACTGATATCCAAAAGTTTAAGTACATTAGCAATGCCTAAGAAGTCCGGGAAAAATGGAAGTACTAAAATATTCTTTGACAAGGTGCGAGTGTTATTATTCACACGATAGAAGGTTCGTTTAGCCTTATTAAGACAAGATTCCATGAACGCAGAAGGGTAACACAACTCACTTCCAATACCGTGATATTTTCCAATTCGGCATCGATGTATTCCGGACTGGCGATCCTAAGAGCGCGGAGAAACATTGAGGAAAATATGGCCTTTTTAATAGGGGTGTCATGTCCAGAGTAAAAGTGTACGTAGGACAAATTGTTTGTTTTTTTACGATAGATACTAAAGTTAAAATCCGGGCTATCCCTATGAACACGCACATTCAAAAACGGGATTGAGTTGTCTTGTTCCACTTCTAAAGTAAATTTAATGGAGGGGACTTGGTCATTTAACTGAAGGAGGAAGTCATCCAGGTCACGATTCATGGGCCAGATACACAAAATATCGTCGACGTACCGCAACCAAGGGATGCCAACCCCCAGGATTCTCGGAATGTAAGTAATTTCAAAAAACTCCATATAAATATTGGAGAGAAGGGGCGACAAAGGGTTGCCCATGGCCATCCCAAAAACTTGTTGATAATGCTCGCCATTGAAGTGAATTTACAATCCTTGATACAAAGCTTAATAAGCTCCAAAACAGTGTGTGCAGGTAATGGTAAATCATAATTATGTAATTCTCTGGCGAGAAAGTCAAGCATATCATCAATCGGCACTTTTGTGAACAATGAACAAACGTCGAAACTGATCAATCTATCGTTGGTATTAATGCGAACATTATTCAATTTTTCAGTGAGATCCATGGAATTTTTTACGTGTGAATCAGAGACAGTTCCAAGAATGGGGGACAAAACATTAACAAGCCATTTGGAGAGTTTATAGGTAATAGAGCCCACCGAGCTAATAATAGGGCGTATAGGGTTACCCGGTTTGTGGGTTTTAATAAGACCATAAAGATAAGGCAGAGCAGGTGAAGTGGACAAAGTGAGTTGTGTTACCCTTCTGCGTTCATGGAATCTTGTCTTAATAAGGCTAAACGAACCTTCTATCGTGTGAATAATAACACTCGCACCTTGTCAAAGAATATTTTAGTACTTCCATTTTTCCCGGGCTTCTTAGGCATTGCTAATGTACTTAAACTTTTGGATATCAGTGTAGTTTTTTCATATAACAATATTGTGAAAAACATCATAGTAAAAAATAGCACACCAATAATTTAGGCATTATCTATAAAATTGGGTGTAAGCAATGTGATTCCTTTTACATAGGTCAGACGGGAAAGGATTTGCAAACGCGTGTAAAACAGCATCAATATTCCGTTAGAACGGGACAGTTGTCCAGTGCCCTTTTTGTCCATTTGTCAGAGTTATCCCATTGTATTGATTGGAATAATGTTTCAGTTTTGTTTCACTCTAGCAACATTGTTAATAGAAATATTCTTGAGTCGGCTATAATTCAACTTACAAATAACCTTAACATGAGTAAAGGTCTGTTTCAACTCGATCCCGTTGCTCTGAATTCCTTCAGAATGGATTTAAACAAAAAGGGCAGGTTGTTAAATCTTTGGTAAAAAATTTGTTTTTGTCTTTTGTTTCTCTTACAATTTTATTTTTCAATTTTTTGCTGTATGCGTGTATGTGTATGTATGTATGTATGTGTATGTGAGTATGTGTGTGGTCATTGCAGTTAAATGTGTGTGTATGTATATGTGTGTATATGTATGTATGTATGTGTGTATATGTATGTATGTATGTATGTATGTATGCAGTTAAATGTATATATATATATATTATATATATATTATATATATGTGTATGTACCTTACCTTACCTTACAACCTCACAAAGGTTCTGCGCGATGATTTCTCATTTCGCGATGGTCAAGCTTGTATGTGTATATATATATATGTGTGTGTGTGTGTGTGTTTGTATATATGTGTGTATATGTATATATATTTGGTTATGCAGGTATACATGTGTACGTGTATTATTTGTAATTTTTTCAATTTATATTTATTTTTATTTCTTTATTCTTTTGCGACCTACCGTTTTTTCAGACAATAATTATAAAAACAAATTTGGTAATATTTTTCCCTTATGCATATATATATATATATATATATATATATTCTGTATATATTGCGTTTATATTTCGTATATATACCGTATATATGTTGTATATATATTTTATTGTTCTTTATATATCATCTAGGCATCATTTTGTTTTTCAATTTATATTTACTTGTACTTTTTTATTCGTTTGTGACTATAATATGCATATGTGGTAATTTTTCCCTTATAAATTGGTGTGCCTCTCTTAAAATTTATCTTTCAATTTATTATTATTATTTTTTATTATTATTTTTTTTTTAATAATTAATTTTTTTTTTTTTTTTTGGTTTATTTCTTTATTTCTTTGTGACATATATATCAATTTGGCATCATCTATTAAATTGATTGTAAAACTTCCCTTTTGAGCTTGAATTTGTAGACTCCACTTACAATATTTATATTTATTTTTATTTCTTTATTCTTTTGTGACCTGTTCCATAAACAAGCCATTTGAATTTATATTGAAGGTCGGCCAAAGTGCTAAAAGTGTCTTTTTATATATATATATATATATATATATATATATATATATATATATATATATATATATATATGTATGATATATATTTGTGGTTTTTTTATTTGCCTGTTTATTTCTTTATGATTATTTAGGCTGTGACATATATATCACTAAGGCACTATTTGGTAATTAATTTTTTCTCAATTTATATTTATATTTATTTTTATTTCTTTATTCTTTTGTGACCTGTTTCATAAACCATAAATGTTTGCTCCTCCCACAATTTTTTCTATGCTTACTATATATATGTATATGTATATATATGTATATATATATATGTATATATATATGAATATGTATGTATGTATGTTTATTTTTGTAACCTATATATTGCCTTGATCTGTCCTTTCACTCCAGTGTTCCTGAGGATGTCATTAGACGAAAGCGCTTGAGCACCCCTTTGTGTTTCTTTTTTCCTTCGTGGTTTTATTCATCATATATATATATATATATATATATATATATATATATATATATATATATATAAGACTTTCTAATTTTTGCGGAGCTGTGTGGCGTAACCCATCCTGTACCACTGTCTCAAGGCCACTGATCAGTGTCGGCACCGACAGAGATAGATTAAAGCTGGATGGCAGCACTAGTTTGGGCTGCAGAAGGGGTGTTCCGAGTTGTCCCGGGGTCCCGAGTTGCCCCACTTTCCTTACATATGTACGACAATAGTGTAAAATTTCTGGAAAATGTATATATATAATATATATATATATATATATATATATATTTCTTCTAAAAAAGTTACATATCCTTTACGCAGCAATATTAAATGGATATTACAACGTCGTAATTTCTAGGAAAAACGATGAATTCTTCAATAATGGCGTAAGAAAAGCGCTTCATTTCGTTTTGAAATTCATTTCAGACATAATAATTTAATGACTGACTTTCTCTACTTCAGTCGATACATTTCGCCTTAAAGTAAGATTATATCGGCATCTGCATATGTGCCATATGACTTTTTAAATATTTTTTCATATGGCACTCGTATCTTGGCATGGCATTCTGCTTGGACGGGAGAAGATTATTATTATATTTATAAAGGAATTTATTTAGTAATTTTGTCTCTTTATAATGATATTACGTAATAGGAAAAAAAGTTTTTAAAAGGTCGGTGAACCAATTTGCATAAATGAATACGCAATATTTGGTTAAGAAACTCGAAAGATGCAACTTTTGAGAATTTTTTTTTTTTAAGAATATCGAATGTTATTGAATAATAACCTTTATTTAATTTATAAAATAAATGCAATTTTGTAATATTTGTTTTTTGGTTTAAATTGGACTACAGTATTTATTTTATTTAATTTGGTTATTTAGCTTTAGGCTTTACTGGGTTTTTAAAAATAAAAAGATACTTATTTTTAATAATAATAATAATAATAATAATATAATATATATATATATATATATATATATATATATATATATATATATTATTATTATTATTATTAAAATAAGTATCTTTTTTATTTTTAATTAAAAACCCAGTAAAGCCTAAAGCTAAATAACCAAATTAAATAAAATACTGTAGTCCAATTTAAACCAAAAAACAAATATTACAAACTGTATTTATTTTATAAATTAAATAAAGGTATTATTCAATAATATTGGATATTCTAAAAAAATAAAAAATTCTCAAAAGTTGCATCTTTCGAGTTTCTTAACCAAATATTGCGTATTTTATATTTATAGTAATAATAATACTAACAACTTAAGATTAATATTATACTCTAATTAATAATTCTTATTTATGGTTTTATATATATATATATATATATATATAATATATATATATATATATATAAATCATAAATAAGAATTATTAATTAGAGTATAATATTAATCTTAAGTTGTTAGTATTATTATTACTATAAATATAAAATAATTATAAAGTTATTATTGAAGGTATGATGCCAATGCTATACAAAGAAATCAATATTAGACATGAGAGATGAACAATAACAAGTAATGTTATAATGTTTCAGACCAACAAAGACCCTAGGATCCACTCATGGCTGATCTACCTAACTGTGGTTGTAGTTGTGTATTGCGTATGTCCTCCGTGGTGGCGGAGGGGACCTACACTTTTACGTGGGTTCCGAACCACAAAAACCTTAATTTTACTACCTTAAACTATACCCAATCTATCAACATATGCGTCTAATCGATTTTTAAACATGTTTATAGACGTGCTACTAATTACTTCTACCGGCAAACTATTCCAGCTATTTACTTTTCTATGCGTAAAAAAGTTTTTGGCAATTGCTGTCTCGAACCTTCTCTTGTCAACTTACACCCATTATTTGTAGTTCTGTTATCTTGTGATATTTCGAAAAAGCTATCTCTGTTTACGTTATCGAACCCATTCATAATTTTAAAAACCTGGATTAGATAGCCCCTTAGCCTCCTAGTCTCGAGTGTAGTCAATTTTAACTCCTTAAGCCTATCCTCGTACGACTTCGACCTAAGCGACGGAATCATCTTAGTTGCTCGTCTTTGAACTCTTTAAATCTTGTCTATATCTTTGCGCATATGCGGATTCCAAAATTGGATCACGTACTCCAAATGGTGTCTAACTAATGATTTATAAAGAGGAACAATAATATCACGCGATTTGTACTCAAAATTCCTAGCTATAAAACCTAGCACCTTGTTCACCTTATTGACCGCTGCTGTACTTTGTTTCGCCACTTTTAAATCACCAGTGACGATAACTCCTAAATCTTTTTCCTGTTCTCCGCTTGCCAATTCCTTCCCTGACATACTATACGCAAAATTACCGTTACGCGAACCTATATGTAAAATTTTGTACTTATCGACGTTAAATCTCACTTGACATGTGACTGACCAATCAACGATTTTGTTCAGATCTTCCTGGATTTTACCTCTATCTTTATCATTAATTGCCCTACCATCCAACTTCGTATTATCCGCAAACTTTGAAACTGTACTGACTAGGCCGACATCTAAATCGTTAATATATATAAGAAAAAGCAAGGGGCCCAATAAAGAACCCTGAGGAACGCCGCTCGCTACATTAGCCCAAGACGACTCCGCTCCATCAACGACCACCCTCTGTTTCCTACCTCGCAACCACTCTTCTATCCAATTTATTACTTCACCCCTGATTCCATGAGCCTTAGTTTTTTTAATGAGTCTTTTGTGCGGTAGGGTGTCAAACGCTTTTTGAAAATCTAAATACACTACATCTACCGCCCGATGACTATCGTAAACTTCAACCACGCTTTGAAAAAATTCTATAAGATTAGTTAAGCAAGATTTGTTTCCCCTAAAACCATGCTGCGTATTTCTAATCAAGTTATGCAATTCCAAGTGTTCAACTATACGATCCCTAATTATTGATTCCAGTAGCTTACCTACAAGAGACGTTAAGCTGATTGGCCTATAATTTCCCGCCTTTATCGCCTTTCTTAAAAATGTACAGTTAATCCTAGATTACACACGAGAAATTATTAAGTAATGGAGTAATGTACATTTTAATAGTAGATTTTTATTAGTATGCCATTATTAATTGAGATTTCAATTTGGGTTTTAAATGAATTTGTATACCCAATATTTTTTATATCAGTATTTAAATCATTCCATAATTTCAATCCAATGAAAATGGATAATTTTTTAGGTGAAAATCTAAATTGAGAAATAACATGCTTTGATCTATTTTTGGTCTGATATGTGTGGATTTCTTGATGAATTACAAAATATTTATTTATCCATTGTAAGTTAATAATTTCGTTCTCACAATTGTAAATGAAAGTAAAATGTGCCACTTTGATTACATCATTGAGCTTTAGTAGTTTTAGCTCTTTAAATAATGCACTAGAATGATCACGGAAATCAGCATCAGATAATAACCTTATTGCTCTTTTTTGGATGATAAAGATACTGTTTAAAGCATCGTTAGTGGAGTTTCCACAAACAAGGGTGCAGTACGCTATTTAAGAAAGAACAAGAGTATAATACAGAGATAATAAAACCTGTCTAAGTTTAAATATTATAGCAACGTTCCTTGAGATCTTTTTGGAGATACAATTTACATGATCACTCTATTGCAAATTCTTATCTAGCATTACACCAAAAAATTTTGTTACAGTACACTCCTTTACAGCAATTTCATCAACATTTAGTTTAGCAAGATACACATTTCTTTTTTTTTGTAAAAATCCTGAAATTTGTTTTACTGGTATTTAAGAAGAGTTTATTGGTGGTCAACCATTTCATTACATTGATAAATTCTGTTTTAAATATATTCTTAGCTGAATTTACATCTTTGCAAGAAAAAGACAGTTGTATCACCTGCAAACATTATAAAGTTTAACATATCAGATGAGCGTGGAGGGTCATTTATACAAAGCTGTGCAAAAAGATTACGACACCTCATTTACTTTTGTATTTTTGGATTTATTGTAATGTTAATTTAGGAACATTTCTTTAGATTAATCGTTTTGAACTATATATCATTAAAAAATCCACAAAATTTTCCTTCCAATAATGCTGTATATAGTTCAAAGTGTTTAATCTAAAGAAATGTTCCTAAATTAACATTACAGTAAATCCGAAAAGTACAGAAGTAAATGAGGTATCCTAATCTTTTTGCACAGCATTATATATAATAAAAATAGCAGTGGACCCAAGACTGAGCCTTGTGGTACACCATGTTTGACAAGCGTTTTGGTTGAGCAGACGTTATTTACTGATACAAAAACTTTTAAACCAATCACTGATAGCCCAGCTAAAGCCGTAATAATATAATTTGTGAAGTAGAATATTGTGGTCTATTACATCAAACGTCTTACTCAAATCCATAAATACTGATATTCTTATTTCTTTGTTCTCTTTAGCTATATTTGCATTTTCCATAAGATTTAAAATAGCCATTTCCGTTGTCTTATTATTACGGACGCCATATTGATTTGGAGATAATAAATTGTGGAATCCTAAATTTCGCTGCATTCTACTTTTCACATTTTTTTTTATCTTTGCTCATGTCTACTTGCGTAAGCATGAAATCCTAAGCACACCGGACAAAAAATTAGTCACCCCTCTCAGAATGTACCTAATAACGTGTGACGGCGCCTCTGGCCTTGATAACCGCACGAATCCGGCGAGGCAGAGACTCTACGAGGTTGTGCATGTACTGAACATCGATTTGCTGCCACTCGTTCATCAGCCGGTCCCGAAGTTCCGCCAGAGTCCGTGGGTGTCTATTCCTGCGCTTCACTTTCTGTTTCCAGCCTGACAACACCTTCGACGCATTCAGGATTAAAGGCTTCATTGGACCTGCGATGTACTCGTCGCCTCCCATCATTGGAGAACAAACAAAAACGGGACTCATCGGACCAAATTACACGTTTCCAATCTGCCGCAGTCCAGTTTTTGTGCCTCTGAGCCCATTTATAACGTGCCAATTTGTGACTTGCTGTTAACAGCGGCCTCTTCCGTGGTACCCTGCTCCAGATGTCCATCGCATGCAGTTCTCGTCGCAATGTCCGTTCGGAAATTGGTCGCTGGAGAACCTCATTGGTTTCTTGGAGCAATTGTTCTCTGGTTTGAAAACGATTTGCAGTTACTAGACGAGAAACATGGCGGCGGCCCCTATTGTCGAGAATTGTTTTCCGGCCACAGTTACGCCGTCGATTGTCAGTTGATTGCGAATTACACCACTCTTTGTAAACTCGCTGGACAGTACGCGTTGACACACCAACAAACTGGGCTACTTCAGACATTTTGTGTCCGTGGGCTCTGTCAAACACGATGGCTCCTTTTTGCCACTGAGTAACGTCTGCCTCACGACCCATTTTGCAGACTATATCCAACACACTTTGTTCTTCACCACCTCACGAAACAGATCTGATCCTGTGTGCTACATCACCGCTACTTGTCACTTACCAATGCTACATCAGCGCCCTCTGTGTGACCTTGAACTTCCTACTATCGGTGCTATTAGGGGTGACTAATTTTTTGGCCGGTGTGCTTATTACAAAATTGTTCCTCTCTCTCTCTCTCTCTCTTCCTCTCTCTCTCTCTCTCTCTCTCTCTCTCTTCTCTCTTTGAATACGAATATCTATCCCTTTCAGACCCACTGCTACGAGACAAATGTTTTTGAAAAACCAATATCCGAATATTGTTTACTTAGTATCCCATGAAATATTTTAACTATTTTTTTTTTTACTGAAAATTTGAGAATAAAAACTATTTCCTCGCTTCCGACGAAAAAATGCACGTCCAATCAGCATGTAGTACAAACTCCTGATCCAATATAACAAGTCAGGGCTGAGAAATTAGCACTTGGGGGAGAGGTAAGTTGCGAGCGTGGCTTTAATGATAACAAATGATACCGTCGAGCGCGAATAGATTATAAGCGAGTGAGATATTATTATTATCATTATTTGTACATCTTTCGCATATAATTTTCGGATCATCTGAAGATCAGGGCCCCCAATTTTCCCACCTGAAGATCAAGGCTCCCACTTTTTCCCACCTGAAGATCAAGGCCCCCAAATTAAAGGAAGATAAGAATAATAAGATCAGAAAAATTTTATTGTAATAAAAAAACAAGTTATGAGAAACATTGAAGCATTTGTTATAATGTTATAATGTTTCAGACCAACAAAGACCCTAAGATCCACTCATGGCTGGTCTACCTAACTGTGTTCGTAATTGTGTATTGTGCATGTCCTCCATGGTGGCGGAGGGGACCTACAATTTTACGTGGGTTCCGAACCACAAGAACATAAGAACATAAGAAATTTTTGTAGTGGGCACACTAGGGGCCACTTTGGCCCATCGAGGTGGCTCCACTATGTAAAAACTGTCTGTACATTGGCAACGACCAATTTTTACAAAACTAAATAATTATCAATTTAAAACTAATTAATTATCAATTTAAAACTAAAGATAGAATCTCTGGATCCAGAGGATCAAGTCATAATAGACTACTATCCACAAATATGTTACACTCTATATCTATTTATAACCGACATTCAAATATATCAGATCCAAAGAATCCAGTCAATTTCATTACGGTATCCATCAATACCAGTACCTTGCCAACCAAAAATAAGTCACGGTCCATATCAATTGCGGATCAAGTCACAATTTACAATTAGAAATGTGTGTGCACCCATTTTGGGTCTCCCATTTAAAGGTGTTTGTGGGGAAAGTGAAGATCATGAGTTTTTCAATACCTCACAGTACTATGGGGGGCACCGCTCGGCAGAGGAATCTCTTTAAATGGGGTGTGCAAGGACAGAGAGTATCCCCTAACCCCACGCTTCTCAAACTAGGGGTCGCGTAAATATTATTGGGGGTCGCAGAAACATTTGAAAATATTATTTTTTTCATAAATATACAGTGTTAGTACCTATTGCTTTTATGACATTGAGTGAATGGTCGCGAAAAAATTTGTCTGATCCAAAGGGGTCGCAAGTGAAAAAGTTTGAGAAGCCCTGCCCTAACCCAAGATGCTGCCTCCCTATATCCCACAACACTTGTGTTGAGCTGTGGGATCTATCACCTAAATGTACATAAAATATATGAAATAAACTAGTACTATTCATGCAATAAAAATGGGCTTAAACACTATCACCAGATGTCCCTTGCAGACATCAAACTCTCCAACCTTCTTTTGAAAGAATCAATTGTATCTGAAGTCATCACTTCTTCTGTCAGACTGTTCCAAAACTTAATTACTCTGTTTGTAAAACTATGTTTTCTTAAATTTGTTCTACATCTTGGCTTAAATAATTTCATACTATGACCTCTAGTCTGGTTATTGTGATCTTTGATGAAAAGAGAATCAAAATATATCTTATCCAACCCTTAATTTTACTACCTTAAACTATACCCAATCTATCAACATATGCGTCTAATCGATTTTCAAACCTGTTTATAGACGTGCTATTAATTACTTCTACCGGCAAACTATTCCAGCTATTTACTATTCTATGCGTAAAAAAGTTTTTGGTAACTGCTGTCTCGAACCTTCTACTCGTCAACTTACACCCGTTATTTCTAGTCCTATTATATTGAGATATTTCGAAAAAGCTCTCTCTCTACGTTATCGAACCCATTCATAATTTTGAAAACCTGGATTAGATCACCCCTAAGCCTCCTAGTCTCGAGTGTAGTCAATTTAAAGGATCACCTGAAGATCTTACCCCCAAGATAGAACTGGGGAGGAGGGGATAATCTTCAGGGGGATCGGGCTGGGGGGATAATCTTCAGGTGATCCATATATATATATATATATATATATATATATATTATATATATATATATAATATATATATATATATTACAGTATATATATATATATATATATATATATATATATATATATATATACAGTATATGCCCAGTTAGGTTAACTGAATACCCGGCTAGGTTAACTGAATGCCCGGTTAGGTCGACTGTACGCCCTTGATGACTGGTTAGGTTAAGTCGTGATATTTTCGTTAGTTTTAACGAAAATATCACAACTTAACCCAACCAATCGTCAAGGGCATATAGTTGACCTAACCGGGCATTCAATTAACCTAACCGGGCATTCAGTTGACCTAACCAGTTGGTCAATTTTAATGTTTATATATATATATATATATATATATATATATATATATATATATATATATATTTATTATGCAAAATAGGTTACATGATATATCATGTAATCTACTGTACTTTGCATTTTTATTGCCCTATTATGCAAAATGTTCAGCATTTCTCCAAAAAAAGAATGTAATTTTCGTATTCAGAGGGTCAAAATGCACTACTGGTGCTATTTTCAAAAGAATCTGGTGGTGGGCTCCAAAAGGAAAAGACCCATTTTTTTTTCCTCAAATATGTAAAACTGATATTAGAATATGTTTGTTTCACTTTAAAAATATAATGCCTATTTTCCCTATAAGTCCAGACTTCTGGGACACCCTGTATATGATCGTGTGTGTTTAGAAAAGTAATCGCGCGGAAGTGCGAAAACATTTTGCGAACCTATTTTTCACGACATATTTTCAAACGAAATTTTTACAACAAATGAAGATCCGTAGGAAGTTTTCAATAAAAAGACACCCTGTCCCCAAGTGCCATCCCTTACACACCCTCTGCGAGCTCGCAGTTCAGATGAATTTCCCTCCTTCAAAGGGGTTATGCCGAAGTGCGAGTGCCTGGCTCTTCCCTTATTTAAAAATACCAAATTCAATTCCTTTCATACACAAGAGGGTCGTGAAACATATATATCGTTTTACTGCAGGAAAAGTGTTCATGCATAAGAGAAAATAGCAATAAAAACTGCGACCTAGACAATGCTTTGAAGAAGCTATAATTGCCTGGATTGTAATTTCCCGCGCAATTTCAAAGCACACTGTAATTATTATTATGTATAACTCCTGCATAACCTATCCATAAATTTTTTGTCAGTAACTGTAGTAACTTTCGCGTAACTTTACTTAACGTAAAGTTGCTGGAATTTTTTTTGTCAGTACTTTCATATAACTTTTGGACGTTTAACTTTCTCGTAAGAATAAATAATAAACAAGATTTTCAAAGGAAAACAAACCCACAAAGCGACAGAAAGAAATTTAATAATCATACAGGGCATAAACATTACTTAAAAATAAATAAAAAGGATCATCTGAAGATCAGGGCCCCATTTTTCTTTAGTTAGCTTTATAAGGCAAACTAAAGAAAATATCACGACCTAACCTAACCAATCGTCAAGGGTGTACAGTTGACCTAACGATTGGTTAGGTTAGGTCGTGATATTTTCGTTAGTTAGCCTTATAAGGCTAACTAGAAAAAGCTGGGGGCCCTGATCTTCAGGTGATCCAATAAAAACACTACGCAAAAAACAAAAGAAATTCTACTGGGTAAATCTTAAGGACATGCCATCACCTGCAATAACTTGCTTATAACGTATTTGCACAAAAAAACAGACTCTTGAAAAAAGTGTTATATTGTTATGTAGATTACGGCCATATAGTTGTTTTTTCGAAACTCAGGTGATGACATCTTAAGATTAACCTCATACTGGACTATAGATACGTACAATCCTGATGAATATATATATATATATATATATATGGAATTCTGACCTATATGTGATTGAAGTTAAATGAAAAACAAATATTGCTCTTTAGGACTTTACTCATGAAACAGGATATATACAGCATTTTACGAAGAAACCTTAAAAAATATTGGAGAAAATCTTACATTACTAAATTTAACAATAATTGCACATCACACATTTCCAAATTTAAGTTAAAGGAACTCCGAACACGCTTTGGTATACTGTATATTAATTCAAACTGAAATTTGTATGTAACCGAACTTAAATGTGTATTTATCACTTGTAGTATACAACAGCCATTTATAATATAGGCCATAATCAACCATACTTTACATTAATTTTCAAAGAGTAATCATCCATGCAGCTCCTCATATAAACTGTGAATTGAGCGAAACAAGACAGGTGCGCATGCGCAGAGAGAACAGCTCACAAAAGTACATCTGAAGATATTTTTCTTCGGATTAAAGATATAATATGGGTTTTTCAATAATAAAAAATAAAAAAAATCTTGGTATTTCTTTACTATTACACCGGTCTCCGGTAGAAAGTTTTAAAAGCTGGTTTTCAATGTGATTAATTAAAAAATGATACTCATTTCCGTCGCAAATCATTTGGATAACGTTAGGAGTTAGGTTAGGTTGTTTTAGGTTGTTTTAGGTTAGGTTAGGTTAGGTTTGCTTAGGTTGTTTTAGGTTCGGCCAATTGTGAAGGTGAAATTTATGTTTTTCCTATGGTTTTTGATGTGTTTTGTATTAATCTGACTTTCAAAATCTTCGGAAACCACTCGTTTTTGTGATTTTCCCCACCCAAAAACTCCCGGTTCCCAATGGGAGTCCTCCAGGTAAAAAAGGGTAAAAAAGGGTAGAAAGTTTTAAAAGCTTTAAGTTTCAATAACTCTTTAACAAATCATTTGCGATGGAAATGAGTATAATTTTTTAATTCAGCACATTGAAAAACATTGAAAACCAGCTTTTAAAACTTTCTACCGGAGACCGGTGTAATAGTAAATATTTACCAAAATCATACCATGTAATGAATATACAGAAATACAGTTCATGCACTCCTTTTAGGCTTTAGCGTCATCATTGTTTTCATCTTACGCCTGGCACCTAAACAGTAACATGGGCTTATAATTACATTTCATTCCAAACATAAGCATGAACACGTTTTTGTAGTTATCTTACTTTAATTAGAATCTCAATTTTATAATATGGTGTATATACTATACATATTACGCAAGAAAAGTGTGAATTTATAGGTTACATTGGATCATTTTGACATATTGCTTCCCAAAGCATTCGGGAAGCAATATGTTAAAGTGATCCCTCCAGGGAAGCAATGTTAAAGTGATTAACACTGGGAAGCAATATGTTAAAAAGAGAAAGGTTGGTTGGTTCGAAAGAGGTTGGTAATCTAGGAGATAACCTACCGACCGTAAACAAAGCTATAAATGCCCTAACCGGGCATTCTTTATATATTTAATGTAGGTTAACTGAATGCCCGGTTAGGTCAACTGTACGCCCTTGATGATTGGTTAAGTCGTGATATTTTCGTTAGTTTTAATGAAAATATCACAACTTAACCTAACCAATCGTCAAGGGCGTACAGTTGACCTAACCGGGCATTCAGTTGACCTAACCGGGCATTCAGTTGACCTAACTGGGCATTCAGTTAACCTACATTAAATACAGTATATAAAGAAAATGAAAGGATGCAAAAAGGAGCTGCTCAACTCGTACTTGTGGCAAATGATGTGGCGTGACCGATTCTTCCGAAATCCATTTTTAACTTTGTGTGACCATATAGCGCAACAATTCTAATAAATTTACTTTCAATCTAATATTTTAACATGCTATGATTTACTTTTTATGCCTTTACTTTATTAAAGCGAACATTTTTTTATCGTACTCCTTATCCTAAATATTGGGAAGCAATATGTTAAAGTTATTAACACTAGGAAGCAATATGTTAAAGTGATATACACTGGGAAGCAATATGTTAGTGATATACACTGGGAAGCAATATGTTAAAGTGATATACACTGGGAAGCAATATGTTAAAGTGATATACACTGGGAAGCAATATGTTAAAGAGAGGTTCCTGAGAAGCAATATGTTAAAATGATCCGTTATATTTATCTGCAAGAATCCATATAATTTTCATTGTTAAAATTGTTACGCCCAAAGTTATACAACAAAAGCGAGAAAAACTACAACAAAAGTTACGAAATTGTTACGGAACGAAATATTGGATAAAAGTCTTCCTTCCTCAACAACAAAAAGTTAAAGAACAAAACAGAAGGAAAGAGCTTTACTCTTGTTAAAGCTGCAAAAGTTACGCTAATGTTGCACATTGAATTCAGTGTTACAAAAAAAGTTTGAATGTATAACTAACATGCAATTTATATGTAAAATTTTTTAGGAGTGTGCGTGCATTTTTTTTTTCAGAAATGAGGGTCACTTTCCGGGACCACTCGTTTCCCTAATTCGATTACTGATATTAAAAACAAGAAATATGTTGACATAAAAGCGTGGAATGCTGCAAGGCGGTAATCCCGGCAAAATTGACGTAACAGAATTAGAACATGGCGCATTTTATACATAAATGAAAAGATTGGAGCCAAAACTAATGGTTTACAGCTGGGAAAAACCAATAAAAGAGTAACATAAATTCTAAATTCAATAACTGAGAAAACGTGAAAATTGCCGGAAACAGAAAACCAAATTTGATGACTTCGATCCATGCTAGATGCGGGATCGAAGTTCATAAAAATGGGATTCGAAGCACAATCGTAACATATGTCTTCCAACACGCTCACAGGCTTGTATATATATGAATTTTGGATACAACATGCGATGTCGTGTCTGTGGACCAACCACCTATATCTGTCTGTGTTTTATATACAGTATATATACACACCTTATTCGCTTTACCTGAGTTGTTTATTCTGATGAAGGTCAGCGCTCTCTCTCTCTCTCTCTCTCTCTCTCTCTCTCTCTCTCTATATATATATATATATATATATATATATACATATATACACACACACACAGCCCTTTATTGGTCATTACGTGAAATGAGTTTTGGCTAATATCCTGAGATGGAAAATTAGCCTTTGTGTGCCCCAAATCTAAACACAACAAATTGGAAACATTTTCTTTTCTTTTTTCTGGGGTGGGATGGGGGGGTTGAATGAGGAGTTGGGGGGGGGGGGTCATGAAATGGATATTTACTTGTTAATATAAAAATTTAAATTAAATTTCAATCCAATGAATTTACACTTCATTTCAGTTACTCAGTTTTAAACAGCAGTGCAATACTAATGATTGGAAATAATATACATATATATATATATATATATAAATTGAGTGTGTTCTGAAGGGCTTTTAAAACTGTTGCAGAGTAGACAATGTCTCTCCTATCATTATAATTGAAAACATTCTTTATAATTGCTGTATTAATGACATGCGAATTTTTATGAATGCCCAACACGCGAATCATATATACAAAAAAGAATCTATTAAAACCTGTTCTGAATTGGATTTATTTAAAACCTACTTAATTTAAGAAGATGTGGTCAAAAAATGGTCTTAAATTACAGTTGGGGAAAAAAATAAAATGAATTTTCTAGAAAGTTTTATACTACATCTGTCCTGTAATATCTTTCTTCCTTATGCTTCATTTTGGAAGAAATAAATGATTTTTCTACGTCTATAATAGTACTTTGAGAGAGAGAGAGAGAGAGAGAGAGAGAAATTTACTATTAAACTAGTAGAATTTCTGAAAACTTCTCCAGATAATCAGTATTTCGTGTCTAAATAATGAATGGCAACTCCATTTTCTTTGTTCTTAAAAGTGAAAAATTTCATGGGGGACTTTGACATTTAAACTTTTAATCCGCTTTTAATGAAAAACTTTCTTAATCAACTTTTATTTTTACTTTCTAACAAATTATGGGTTATATACAGTTGATTGGGCATCCCCTAATTATGGGTTATATGCGGATGATTGGGCATCTCCTACTTTCAGAACGGAACGAAACAGTTGTTATAATAATGTAGAAAGAGGGGTACGAAAGTAATGCCTCTTATTTGGTTTCTCACTAAATATAATTCGAATTATGATGAAAATTACAGGGAATACGCATAGATACGTGACAAATATAGTAAATAAATAAATAAATAAATATATATATATACACACCTTTCAATCTTTCCAACGTTCGTGCGATGATTCCTTATTTCACGAAGGTCAAGCTTGTCGCCCTTCCTCTCGAGTTGGCTTGGTGAAATAGTGAGTTGGTTTCTTGTACTCTCCAGCTCACATAGCCAGGTACGCCCGGCTCATCGGGGATTGTTCTGAGCCAGGCGTCTAATCTTCTTTTGAAGCTGTCTATCGCAACACCACTCGTATTCCTTAGTTCTTTGGGCAGCTGATTAAACAGTCTTGGTCCTCTCACAACAAAACTATTTTCTTTCAGGGTTAAAGATGTTCTCTGTCTAGCCTTTAATTTGGGAACACGACACAGTCTTCCTTTTCTACTTTCCATTGTTGTTTGGGGAGTTATAGGGCTCAAAGTAAGATTAGGGGCTAGTTTCTCCATTATTTTCCAAATGTAAATAATGGTGTATGTCTCTCTCTCCTCCTTTCCAGTGAATATATGTTTAATTCATGTAACCTTTCCCAGTAATTTAGTTCTTTGCACCCATTGATCTTGGCTGTGAAGCTTCTCTGAATCCCTTCTAGCTGTCTAATATCTTCTTTTTTATATGGGCATGTTAGGATCGAGCAGTATTCCAATTTGGGTATGATCAGTGTTTTCAGTAGAGGAATCATTACATTCCTATCCCTTCGTTTAAAGGTTCTCAGTATCTGCCCAGTTATTCTCTTTGCTCTCTTTATTGTTATCTTATTTGGTGTTTCAAATTTCGCATCATCACTCATTACAATTCCTAAATCTTTTGGTTTAGAATTTTTCTGAATTTCCTGATCATTTGGGGTATAGTATTCCATGGATTTTAGGTCTTCCCTTTTTCCGTACTGTAACAATTGAAAGTTCTCAGTGTTAAACTTTATATTTTTGTCTTCCGTCCACTTGTAGATTCTGTTCATGTCTGTTTGTAGAGATCCTATATCGTCTGGGTTTCTTATTTTTCTACTGATCTTTGTGTCATCGGCAAAGGAAGTTACTGTGCTGTCTCTGGTAACGTCCTCATCTATGTCAGTTAGCATGATTATGAAGAGTAGTGGAGCTAATACTGTTCCTTGTGGTAGTGAGCTGAGGACCTCTGATTTTGATTCTGATATTCCTTGCACTGTAACGACTTGCCGCCGCTCACTAACGAAATTATATGTCTATTTCCCTACTTTTCCTGCTATTCCCATATATATATATATATATATATATATAATATATATATATATATAAACTAAAAAATAAGAGGCATTACTTTCGTACCGACCCTCGTAGAATGTCATTTTATATATATATATATATATATATATATATATATATATATATATATATATATATATAAGTTGTATAATGTATGAAAAATATGTTCAGCATGAATGCTAAAAATGTAAGTAAACACGATTTTAACAACTGTTTCGAGGTCATTAGTTGAGGAATTCAAAATTATTGTCAGAATAATGGAGGACGGTACTTCAACGACTTTTATATTCTCCTTCGTCGTGAATATTTTGTATATAAGCGTAAACTCTTGTTTCTGAGACAAAAAAATGGGTTCTCGTAACACGTAGGTACTTGCCCCTTTTACCCCTTTTCTACACCGGGGGTAAAGTATAACACTAATAAATTCCGGGCAAATAACTCTATTACTCATAGTAAGATCCCTTTTCTACCGCCATGTTAGGTTGCAGGGTTGAATTTGATCCTGTTCCATCTTGCAAATGGAATCCATACACGGGTGACGGACCAAAGGACTGAATAACGGATCCTCGGACAGATAAATGGACAAACGTATTGACGGAGAAACAGACTGAAGGACGAATGGACAAAGAAATGAAATGACGGACGGACGGAGTGACTGAAGGACGGACAGAGAGACGAGCTAACGAGCTAACGAACGAACGTACTGCTGGTTCGCCTAAAGGAATTCTTTTTATTCGTTTCATTAAAGTACGTTCATGACCTTGAGGACGACCATTTGAAGAGAGTCGCAAACGTATTTACGTAATTTATTTTAACTTTGGGAAGATCTGTTAATTGCAACGTAATATAATTCACATGAAATACATTAAAAAAAAGTAATATAATATACTCATACTTAAACACACAATAAGACTCAGTATACTGCAATAGAATGTTGCTAGATGGCGTGATATTACATAACTGAGATGAAGAATATGTCGTTGTAATATATATATATATATATATACACACACACTCGTATGTATATACGAGGGTAATTCAATAAGTATCCGCACTTTTTAGTTTCACAATTTTATTTTCACATCTGATACATTATAAACACATCACTTCTCAACATAGTCTCCCTGTTTCTCAATACACTTAGTCCAGCGATCTACAAGCTTTCTAATGCCATCACAAAAGAATGTCTTTGGCTGTGTGCGTAGCCAGTCATGCACCGCCTCCTTCAGGTCATCATCGCCTTGGAATCGCTGACCTCTCAAAGCGTCTTTTAGTGGTCCAAACAAGTAAAAATCCGAAGGTGCCAGGTCTGGACTGTAGACTGGATGGTCGACAACTTCAAATTTAAGTTCTTGAAGGCATTTTCTAGTCTGTGCAGCGGTATGAGGGCGCGCATTGTCGAGTAATAGAATAACACCTTCTGACAATCTCCCTCTCCGTTTTGTGCGAATAAGAGCACAAACGTAATCGTATGGACGTCTGCTATCGTCTTTTGGCGCGGTATCATAACGAAGGTGAAAACTTTTTGGAGCGCATTATCACTGGAGATGAAACCTGGATCCATCACTATGAACCAGAAAGCAAACGACAGAGCATGCAATGGAAGCATCCAACATTTTTCCTGCGCGCAGCCTGCCGTCACTGGGTCTTGATCCCAGTGCCGATGGATTCGTAATTAGCTACGCTAACCACTACACCACCGATGCGCATAATATATAATATATATATATATATTATATATATATATATATATATGTGTCCCAAAGGCTGTAGAAACACTTTCGAATCATTCACAATTCCGTACTATTTCCCCCTTCGTGCATAATGAGTTAACTCTTTGATGTAATGTCCCTCGCTCTCACTCCTCATCGAAGTACAACCAAGAATAATAATGAACCTTTACGATTACATTATTAAATTTCATCATAATTATTTTCCTTTTCCTTAATTTTTTCTATTTTCAATATTAATTTTCATAATGTGACATCCATTTATACATCTCGTAATATCATGGATGAACACTTGGTTGTAGCATGGCCAAAAACCTTGGTTGTAGCGTGGCCAAAAACCTTGGTTGTTTTTTTTTGGTACTTTGTTATTTATTTATTACATTTTCTATTGGCATTTATTTATAATCAATTTGTATTATTTATTTATGTATACACACTAAAATGTTAACTTCCCCCCTTTATTCACTCGCATGTCCAAAATATATTTGTCTCCAGCGTAAAAAGTCGCTTCATTCATTGATTCCACCATTTTATGCTCCCTAATTATCTCATTTGTTAACAATTGTTAATTTTATACTATCGAATAAGTCATATAACGAACTTTGTAAGTTACTTAGGAAAAAAAATATCATCCATCCCAAAACTCATAATTGATTGATTTAAAGTCATTGTAAACTATATAATGGCGGATAAATATCTTAAATTATGTATATCTTATACAAAATTTTATAATTGTAATAACATGTTGTTAAATAATTGTATTTATAGTATTATAATGTACTAGTACATAGAAATGTACAATGTACTCAGAACAGTGACGTAACTGGAGTAAAAAAGTTGTGGGGGAACGAACACAGTCTTATTGTTCGAAGCATTCATTATCTATTGGAGTAATTATGAAAGTTGTCCCCCCACCCAACTTTTATAATTACTCCCATAGATAATGAGTGCTTCTAACAAACTATGCAAACACAGTCTTAACTCAAACACTGTCATACCATGCAAACTACAGACATGCAAGTAAAGAGAGGATAAGAAAAGATAAGAAAAAAGTATGAAGAGTATAACAAAAAGTGGGTTAGTTTACGCTACGAGCTACATCTAAGTTCGTGTTAGTCTAATTTTTTATTTTAATATAATTTTGTTGCTGGTATATCACACGCTAGCATGTCACAAGCTGGCATTACTCGTCAACAGACTTAAACCTCGACCATCACCCCCCGAGCTACTGTTGCTAATTGTTTTAGCATTTTAAACGACGTTAATATTTTTAAAATGCCTATCTAAACGGTTTTTAAACATATTAACGCTGGTAGAGTTCACGACGGACGCCGGAAGATTATTCCATTTATCAATTACTTTAAACGTTTGGATGATGATGATGATGTCTATCTGTCTGTTTGTTTATACACGCCTAAACGGTTAGGATAATCTGTAACAAATGTAGTTTAGCCATTAGGGAGAATCAGGGGAAGGTTTAGTAGCACACTCGCCCCTCCCAGTCCCTCATGAGGTTGTATTTCGGGGCCTTGGCCTGCGGGCATTCTAGTATATATATATATATACACACACACACACACACATATATTTCTGTGTGTGTGTGTGTGTGTGTGTGTTGCGCGCGCGTGTGTGTGTGTGTACAGTAGAACCATTTTGAAGAAAACTGTTCACATAATGTTACGTTTTATGTTGTAGCCTCTAAAATTTTAATTTCTTACATATCAGTTTATCTCTGAAGTTTATGTCATAAAATTTCAAAAACTTTGTGCGATCGGTCTTCATAAGTTATTTTTAAAACCGAAAAAGGATGATATGTTTCTTTGGAGGAAAATGAAAAGGTTTATTTTACCAAAAATGTTAAAAGTATTTCGGCATTTCACCCTCATGAAAATGTTACTTCATCCAAACTCTCTGAGAGACTTAACAGGGGTACCCTACTACCCAATCGTTGAATCGTGATCGACTACTAATCGATTAACGAGCATTTCTGAGTCTGTCGCGAGGCGGGAATGGTCATTTCCCCAAAATTGCGATAACCGTACAAAATCTACCCAGTGGGGTAAATACAAAACTTACTGGAACAAATAACATGATCTGTTTGTTTTACAGGGGTTAACGAAATTTCTGGGGGGGGGGGGGGGTTCTTTAAAGGGAGTTAACAAGAATTATTATTAACTGATTTGAAAAATAATCTCATACCCTTGGTCAAAGAGTCCTTAATTTTTTGTGATTGCATACCGGATGCACTGTCACTGTAATTAGTAATTTTTTTATTGATTAATTATATTACGAATTCTTGCTAAATTTTGAAATATTCAGTAAATTTTCCTTGAACTTTATTTCACCACGAACTTCTTTCTACATTCTACAAAATATAATAAAATTTCGTTCTCCATTTTTTTGGCTCTACCCTTGAAGAACGTCATTAGGAATTTTTTAGGGAACGTTCATTGTAATGAACGAACATTGGATCTACCTATCTGTAATCACTGGATTCATCTTACTCATAATTATCATATTACTGACTTTCCCTCGTTAATTTATTGGGGTTTTGTCTGCTTTTACTTCAATAGAAAGGTCAGATCAGGTGAAATCGTATTTCAGAACGTCTGGTTTAGCAGAAAAGGGTTACTTTGAGTTCGAGGTCACTTCGTGACGTAAATGGGGGTTATATGAAGGTAATTTACACTATAAAACCCCTGTTTAGAATTAACGTGACAAAGCCATCTAAACATGTGTAGAAATAAGATACATGTGTATTACCCTAAAACACAAGAGATTAAAGGTCTCATTCTCTAAACAGCATCATTCAAACCCTAATCAAACAATGTTTGTAAGGACCGTTATGGTGCTTAAATATCAATGCAATAAGCCTGTTTTCTTTCATTTTAAACACGTTTAGGAATGTTTACATTTAAAGAATAACCAGAAATTTAATACAGAGACATTTTAAAAATTTGATATGCATATATATATATATATATATAATATATTATATATATATATATAAGCAAACAACCACAGGGAAAAGGAAACACGAAGTCCGAGCGCTTTCGTGATATATTCACATTCGTGTTTCCTTACCCTGTGGTTGTTTGCTTATAATAAGATCACGTGTTATTCTGTGATTTTAGTGCATATATATATATATTTTTATTTTATTTTATATATATATATAATATACATACACACACACACACAGGGTGTTATCAAATTATGTTTCATAAGGTAGTATACCTATTCAGGACATCAAAGTGAAACAAAAAATTTCCTATGAACATAAATCCGCAATCACTTCGTTTACGAGATACATTGCTTTTTTGTTGAGGACGATCCAATTAAAGTGAAAGTCATTAAAGTTTATCAAAGTTTATTTACAGCAAGTATTCAAAATGGTTTCCTTGCATCAGACTACATGCTTCAACGCGTCGTTGAAAATTTTGTCGCATACGTTCGAAAACACCTACATGATTGCGTATTGTTTCTGGACAATCTTAAAAACGTTGCCACAATTAATTTATGTTATTAACTTCTCTCGCATAAACAAGATTTTTTAAATAACCCCACAAGAAAAAGTCAATTGCATTTAGGTCCGGAGAACTTGAGTGGCCAAGCGACGGGACTATGATGCCCATATATGTACTCTGATGCAGGGAAACCATTTTGAGCACTTGCTGTAAAAACTTTTATAAACTTTAATGACTCGCTTAATTGGATCGTCTCGGCAAAAAAGCAAATGTATCTCGGAAACGAAGCAATTTGATAATACCCTTATAAACGTTGTTATTCTGTTTGAAGGGAGAGTCGTGGAAAACGTGGCTCCATAGCAACTAATTGAAAGCAAGTTGATTATAATTTCTATTATAATTAGCCGATACGACAAAGTGCCGTGACTTTTATATAAAAAAATGTTTGATAAATCTTTAGAGATTAAGTGTGAAATGATAACCACATATTTAAGTTTGGTTACAAATGAATCTATATATATAATATATATATATATATATATATATATATATATAATATACGTTTGCAAGGGAATATAGACGTTATATAACGTATTACGAGTTCCTTAACTCTATATTGAAGTCCAAGGATAATACTGATGATGAATGGAGTTGTTTAAATTTTTTGTAGCATTTATAAGATCAAATGAAGGAGGAGACTTATACAATTTATAAAGTACTCATTCAGAATTTCGCTTTAATATTTCTATTCTAGAAGAATGTCAAAATATTTATATTAAAAGAAATAAAAAATTTAAAGTTACAAAGTTTTATTTTTAGCCTTTCTTTAAACATGTTTAGATTTTTGACAGTACGACAAAAACGTGTGGTTAGAGAAATGTTTATAAAAGTATTTCAAAAATTAAAAACCTGTTTTACAATGATAAATACTACCTATTAATTAAGCATATCTTCTGCGTAAGCGCCGTAGATTTTAAATGTGCCTAGATTTTTTGACGGTGTGACAAAACTGGGGTCGTGGAATTAGAGAAATGTTTACAAAAGGGTTTATATTTTAAACACTATTTTGGAGTAAATGTCGTAGACAGAAACCAAATTTGTAAGGACAAGCATCGCAAAGCAGCTCCCCCCACTAAATACGAAAGTGATTTAACCCTTTAAGCCCTGAATTTTTTGTAGGGTTGTTATGAATGCTTGTATTTGAAACGTTAGCAATTTGTACCGTCAGTCCTTAAAGGGTTAAAAGCTTCCTTAATTCGAATCAAAAGAATCGACCATTGTTTTATTTAATAATAAAAATGAATTAAATATATAGCCGTTCATTATTTTCTTCTCTATAACACAAATTGGAAACAAATTCATGGTTAAAATTTCGCCGAAATATTCCCTCATCGTACAATGTTTTAGGCGATTGGACTTCCTCATCCGAAACAGGAATTCTGTTTCACAGGAAGAGGAAGAGAAAGAGGGAGGCACAGAAGGTGCGGAAATGTATATTGCAATAAGGAAAGACGAGAATTGAATTCCGCTTCTTAATAACAAAATTGTCGTCTCCTGTTGGAACGTATTATTCAGACATTTCTCTATTTTACGCTTGTATTTTCACCTATGTTTTTAAGTAAATAAATTTCCTAGGAATTTATATGCAATTTGGCCTCTTTCTTTGGATGGCGGAAGGATCGTGGAAAACGGTGACGGGAGTGCTTTTTAAGAGTTATGGCTTAATTTTCAAAGAATGTTCGCCCGTGCGTGAGTTATTTCGTGAGTCTGACGCATGAATAAACACTGGTATTTCACTTCTCACTTCTCCTCGCAAATTTTTAGGTGATTCTAATTAAAATCAGGAGCACGTGTCTCTGAAATACATATATATATATATATATATATATTAGTGATGTAGGTCACATCCGCATCCGCATCCGCACTTTGGACTGCGGATGTCGTGCGGATGTGGACAGTTGAGATAAAATGTCATTAATAAGCGGAAATTATCAAATCTACTATATTAATAGAACTAGTTCATTGTGCGCAAAAGTGATGCAAGCGACAAGACGAGAGGCTGTTCTTGTATGAAGTTACTCTCTTGCAACCTACTTAGATCCACGTTACAAAGCTAAGTTATTTTCACCTAGTACATTAGAACGAGTTAAATCATCACTTGGCAAAGCAGTTGAAGAGCTTCAATCTCTTGAATCTGTCGCTTCGCCACCCACCAAAAGAATAAAAGTTTCAGTGACAGAACCAACACCTTCAACGAGCAAATCTATCACAGAATCTGTCTCTCAGTTTCTTGAGTCAAGCACCAATGACGAGACCTACGCGATGTCAAAAGATGTAGTAAAAATGATCGAGAGCTAACACCAAGAAAAACGCCTGGCTGCATAATCCTATTAGTTGGTGGAAAAATACGCAGAATATCTATCCATACTTGAGTAAACTTGCAAGGAAACATTTAGCCTGTCCTCCAACAAACGTACCAAGCGAGAGATTATTTAGCAGTGCTGGATTAATATATGATGAAAAGAGAAACAGACTGGCAGCAGAAAAGACAGAAAAATCCTATAATTAAGTTTGAACATTAAACGATGAACATCTTAGTTTACTTTATTTTAATTACTCATTTATAAATATGCCTAATAAAACTTTAAACTTAATATAAATAGTTATCAAGCTAATTAAAGATCTCTTTCTATAAGGGTGGAGGTTGGGGAAAGAGGTCGGTGGGGTGCATTTGAGTTGGGTTGACGTCCCGCATCCTGGTAACACAATTATGGTTTCTAATTGTGGCTGAAACTCAACAAAATGTAACGAATTTATTTGCAGACGAATTCACTAATTGATTTCTATATTAGTTAGATGCTTGATATTATTTTATATGTTCAGAGAAAAGTACAGCAATTATTGTACAATTAATCAATTATACTACATTATAGCTACAGCTCTCTCTATATAATAACTTATTATATACGTTAAACACAACAAATCTCGAATATATCCTAAAAAATAACGAAAATGTAGACATCAGCATCCGCATCCGCATCCGCGGATGTTGAAATCAAACATCCTCATCCGCATCCGCATCCGCGGATGTGAAAAAAATGACATCCGCTACATCACTAATATATATATATATATATACACACTGCATATACATTGTGTCCCCACCATTGTGACCGCCTTTTACACCGGGCCAACAAAACCACAGTTCCGAAGATAACTAAATGAAATAGAAATCATATTAAAGTAAACCCTTGATATTTTTCTTAAAATGAAAGGTAGTTTATTTAACTGGGATGAGTAATCCTTTTACAAATTCAATTTGAACAACAGTTGTTAAAAAATAAAGTTGACAATACGAAAGTAGAAAAAATTGCTGAATTCATGTTACTGAATAGTCAAATCGTAATCTTACGGTCAATTTTGGGATCACTCGTCGATTCAGGGTAGGTCTAAGCTAGGCTAGTTGGTACAGTGTTATGGGTTGTAGAGGGCTAGGCTAGGCAGACTAATAAGTGAAGTACCCCTAGGACTAAACAGTAATGCCATCACGGTAATCAGTTTTGATTTGGCAGCGAGCGAAGGAAATTTGTTAATTCTAGTATTGTATGCGAGTCGTTATGACACGCTTAATTAAGAAGAGAAAACTGTCATCAAACCTCTCCACAAAGAAAAAACTTTCGGTGCTAAAAGAATAGTAAAACAGGAACTTAATCAACACTGGTCTGTACGTAGTGTCACGTTTGCCGGGAAAGGATTCATGAAACCGAAATTTATTCACGAAAGGCGGAAGTGGAGAACCATGTACAGGAAGGACCTCGTCAAACATTGAATCTATAAGTAAACTTATTTGCAGCTAAGAAGACAATCCGCCGCTCAATTTTGAGTGTACGGAGAATGCTAATCGCTCTGGTATTGCAAAAGAAGTTCAGTGCACCAAAGTGCAAAAAAGACGTTAGTCTGAAAACATTTAAGCACTTCCAAGTTAACAGGGCCGGCCCTAGGATTGCTGGCGCCCCGGGCAAGCTGAACTTCGGCGCCCTTACAAGTATAATTTTAAAATTTGTTCACAATGAGGAAAAACTACAAATGTAGGAGTAAAGAGTTTATTACAATTAACGATATTCACTCAAAGTACAACTAAACATTCTCCAAATGGAACCATGTATGAAAATATGAGACAGTGTTGCCACTTTTGTCTGAGGTAAATCCACAAAAAAATGTAAAAATTCCACAAAGTGGCAACACTGATGAGATATTAAAGGATGGCAGCGCTGCCAGGCGTTTGTAATTTGTGCTCAATGCTCACCTACGCGGCCACATCAACCCATGTGACATGTCATCCCATGTCGGGCCAAGCTGACCTTAGCTTTACTGGTAGTCTGGTACTAATGCTATTGGCTAATATAATGTCATAATCCTTGAAAATTTGACTCCACATCAGGAAATTTTCACATTTGACTCTTTTATTTCATTTTATTTTATTTATTTATTTTTCTATTTTTCCCTTTGTATTTGGAAGATCCCAAACACATGACGTGGCGCCCCTTAGCACGTGGCGCCCCGGGCAACTGCCCGAGTTGCCGGTACCTTGAGCCGGCCCTGTCCAAGTACATCGCATATCTGAACAGTCAAAAGTAAAACGTGTACAGTGTTGCCGGCAACAACTTCACCATTTTAAATGAAACAGCGACGTGTCTATCATTTCGCTTACGGATGAAAAGATTTTCAGTATTGAACGGCCTGGAAATAATCAAAACGATAGAGCGTCCGCTAACACAAGTAAAAAACAAGATATTCCTTAAAGCGGGCTCTTTCGAAAGAAACATCAATTCAGTCAGTCTGTAATGGTTTCTGTTGATGTTTCTCGTTTAGGAAAAAAATAACCATTCGTTTCGTCGATAATGGTGTGAAAATTGATGCAAAAACTTACTGTGGTGATGTCGTGAGTAAGATGTTGCCTGAAATTGAAAGTTACGGTGAGAATTATGTTTTTCAGTAAGACTCTGCTCCATGTCATCAGTCCCGGCACACCATTGTATACTTGCAAAAACAATATTTTGATATCATCACACCAGAAGATTTGGCCACCAAACAGTCTAGATTTAAATCCAATTGACTATTTCATATGGGGACGTTTAGTTGACGAAACTTACAGACAAAATGTTCAAAACGTCAATCAACTTCAAGAGCGCATTTTAACAGCATGGACTGAGCTCGATCAAGACACATTTCTACAGCAGTTTACCAGTGACGTACAAAGCTACAACTGATCAATGATAATAATGGACGACACACTGAGCACTTCCCGCGTTAATGGTTTATTCAGTTTCTTTCTGTTCATTAACTCCTTTAAATTTCAACTAAATCTCTAATTACCATCCTTGTCAACTATATTTTTAACAGCTATTCTCAAAATTGAATTTGTAAAGAGACTACTCATGCCATTTAAGTAAACTACCTCTTGTTTTAACGAAAATATAAAGGGTTTGATATAATTTCTGTTTCATTTAGTTATCCTTGAAATTGTCGTTTTGTTGGCTTGATGGAAAAGGTGGCCACGTATTTGGAGACACGTGTTTAGTTGTGAAATTAATATCATATATATACTTACTTTGTGTTATTTTGTGTGGGTTCGAACGACGGTCAGAATCGACCGGCGGTTGACCCCTCTGCAGCATCCCGCCTCATTTGTGGGATTTGGTGAAGGAGGGAATTGCTGTCTGATCTCCTCCTGCCCTCGTAGCCAGCCACGCACGGCTAGTCAGGGACTTTGTACATGAATCTGTTCAGCTGGTTCTTAAAGTTATTCAGGTCGGTATATATATATATGAGGTATTAAGTGCAATTCACAGCAAATGTGATTCATATGCAAATTTGCATTTTATGCGCGCGCGCGTGTGTGTGTGTGTGTGTGTGTGTGTGTGTGTGTGCGTGTATGCGTGTCTGTGTGTGCAATGTATACACGCGTATGACAAACAGCAAACGTTTTATGTATAGTATATAATATTAATAAATATTCCTTGTGCCCGTTCTCATTGTATTGAGTATGAGAAGCAAAGTTTCTTTTGTCTTTGAACAAAGGCAATTCATGTTTCATTAATAAGCCTCCGGAGATTAACATTCTAACTTCGAACTCCTGAAGACACAAAACGGTCTTTTGCCTACAAAAAGTAATTTCAACTTCGCACAAACAACTCTGTTTATATATATGAGCTCCTTATACAAACAGACTCTCCTCGACGTCTATTAAACGGGCAAGGGCGGTACTGATGCGCCTTAGGCGTACTTTTAGGTCTTAATTTTGTTCCATCGCAGTTTGTAGAAAGTGTAACTTTAAACGATTTTTATTGCCTGAGAGTTTCTTAAATGAAAATGAATTGAATACGTGGGAAAGAGCCTTGTTCGAGTTTCCAAAAAACGGATTTGGCTGCGTTTCTTGATCTTCCGTAATGAAAGTCAGGTCCCGTAGCTCAGTGGGTAATACCTTTTCCTTGTATAAGCGAAGTGAAGGCACCGAGATTGAGGGTTTGATTCCCCCATGGTGCTGGTAATACTAATCCATGAGTTAGAGCAATGTGCCGCATTCGTTGGCCTGAGGGCTGTGCCAGTTTGTGGCCTTACTGACTGATTATTAACAAAAATTAATGTTTACAAATTTTACTTTCAAATTATATATATATATATATATATATATATATATATATATATATATATCAGTGCGTCTCGGTGGTGTAGTGGTTAGCATCGCTGACTACGAATCCATCGGCCCGGGATCGAGACCCGGTGACGGCAGGCGGCGCGCAGCAAAATCCAACTGTTGATCCTTCTACACAATAAAAATTGGTTGGTAGATAAATGGGTACCCTGGGTAACCTAGTGTTTAAGACGCTAGGCTGCTGATCGTGAGTTCGAGTCCGGGCGAGGACTTTTGTAATTTCTGACCGCCCGTGGTGGGCGTGGTTCGGATTCCACGTCAAACTGTAGGTTTGTGGAAGCAAAAACCAAGGTTAAACCAACCAAGGTTATAATATATATATACAGTGTGTCCGTAAAGTCATGGTGGGATTTTAAATAGCTATATTATTGCAACGAAACATGATAATGAGATGAAAAAAAGGCAAATTGAAGAACAACTCTAAAAGAATAACTTTATTTAACGTAGTTCGATATGGGCTCCTCTGGTAGCCCTGCAGACATCTAGGCGGTGATTCAATTCCAGCCACACACGCCCAAGAACATCAGGAGTGACGGATGCGATAGCTTCCGTGATTCGCTCGTGCAAGTGATGAATATCCCTAATGGGTACACTGTACACGCTTTGCTTGACGTAACCCCACAAATAAAAGTCCAAAGGTGTCAGGTCTGGAGAGCGTGGAGGCCATGGCTTCCATCCTCCTCTTCCTATCCATCTCTGTGGAAATTTTTCATTAAGGAATTCTCGAACAACGTTGGCATAGTGCGGAGGAGCACCATCTTATTGAAAGATGACATTATTGTCAATAAATTGGGGTACTGCAAAATGTTCCAACATAGCGAGGTAGTTGTGTGACGTCACAGTGGGTTCCGCGAAGAAAAATGGGCCAATCACTCGATCTCGTGCTAGAGCACACCACACATTAACTTTCGGGCTATTACGCTCATGTTCAACATAGGCATGTGGACAGCCTAGACTAACTACGAGATAAAGGTTAAGCTTAGCCTAGACTAACTACAAGGTACAACTTTGAGAGTTGTTCTTAAATTTGGCATTGTTTCATCTCATTATCATGTTTCGTTGCAATAATATAGCTAGTTAAAATCCCACCATGACTTTACGGACACACTGTATATATATATATATATATATATATATATATATATATATATATATCACATTTTCTCTCTTCCTGAAAGAGATTATATATGCATACTGAGTTACGTCTTGAATACACTTAAATATCAGAACAGCCCATCTTATAAAGAAAATTGACTGTATTCCGCGTTTCAAAGATCATGCATGGATTATTCATGGCGTGCGCATGAATACAGTACAAAGATTGAAATTGATATAAATCTCGTGTAAACAGATCTTTTTTCACGTCAGACATCATCGATCCACGAAATGTCTCTTTTTGTGCTGCGAACAGGGTTTTTTTTTTGTTGGCCGGGAGGCCGGAGGGGTTCGTTAAAGAAACTCTTCCTTTGACAGAATTTTTTTTTTATATGAGTATCGTCAGAGTTTATATGAATCTCTAATGAACACACACGCACAAACATTCGCTCGCACACTGAAAGACTCCGTCAGTCTTCTTGTTTGTTTGAAAGAAACAAAAGAAATTTAAGCTAAAATACACACCTTCCGAGTTAAAAGAATAGAGAGCAGTTTGTCTCAACAGCTCTATTTGAATTTTGTACATTTTTCATTAATTATTTCTTACTTTTATGGATAAAGAGGTTTTTTTTTTGTTTTGTTTTGTTTTTGCGACGTAGTCTTTAATCCTTCTTGACATATTCCGGCGTCTTACTAATGATGGGTCAACTTTGACACAAGTAGTTTTATGCAGTTCTGCAGCAAGACAACCAGTTGCGGGACTTACTATCTCCCAGTGGTCTACCTCTCTAATATTTAATATAAGGTTATGATAGATCTGATGGTCTTCTTCGGGTCTTCTCGTACCATCAGCGGTGCCATTTTTACTATAATCTCTTGATTAAGTTCGAACACCTGATTTAGAAACTAATTTTTTTACAAATTTCCCCCTAAATGTAGACTTCTTAACCATAACGTCATTAGAATATACTTTATTTCACCACAATCTTAATATTTCACGAAAAATAGTCATATATTTTTATATATTGCATTTCACACTGAATTCTCAATTTTCGTACTGAACTTAGACTTGTGAAGTATATCCGCTGAGTATTCAGGAACCATCTAATTTCTGAAAGAAATTTACAATTCGCAATATTTTCCGATTATAAAGGGTGATCCAGAGAAATGGGACCCAAAAGAAACCCCTGTAACTCTTAAAGTATAAGTCCTTTTATAAAATCATACGCATCATTCGAAAGAGGATAGTTACAAGTTTGTACGATTGTATAGGTTTTGACAATACAAGACAAGATAAGATACAAAACAAAATAAAAGTGTTAGTTAAAACTAACCCTTCAAGATGACTGCATGGACTGTGGAACAGCTGCGTTTCATAACTGAGCAAATATTATGAGCATGGAAGAAGTGTAGTTTCAGCTCAAAGATCTTTCAAGACAAATTTTCAGATGTCAAAATCACCTTCTAAGAAAGTAATCCGTCGGTGTCAGAAATTTTTCCCTAACTGGCAGCATTGGAAAAAGAAAACCAACTGGAAGAGTGCGCACAGCAAGAATAGACGAGATCATTAACAGAACTCATGAAATTGTACAGGATAATCCTAACATAAGCATCAGACGTGCTTCTCAGCTGTTAGGAGTTGGATATGGAACAACAACACACCGTATATTCAAGCAAAATTTAATGCTCTTTCCATATAAAATTCAAACAGTGCAACAACTAAACGATGGAGATTTCGCACGAAGACGACAATTCTGTCAATGGATCCAACAGAAGGTAAATGACACCACCAATTTTCTAGCAACTTTGATTATGTCAGACGAAGCCCATTTTCACTTGAATGGAACTGTAAACAAACAAAATTGTCGTTTCTGGAACAGAAAATCCATTGAATATTACCGAAGTCCCGTTGCATAGTCAGCGTGTAACTGTTTGGTGTGGTCTTACTGCATCTCAGATCATAGTGCCGTACTTTTTCGAGGATTCCACCGATGGTGATCGCTACGAAAAAATGTTGACCGATTTCCTTATTCCTAAATTAAGAGATCTTTGTCTAGAAAACCACTGGTTCCAACAAGACGGAGCTACCTGCCATACCACGAGGAACTGCATGGCAGTTTTGCGTCAATCGTTTCCAGGCGAGTTAATCTCAAGATTTGGAGACGTTGAATGGCCCGCAAGGTCTCCGGATTTTTCTCCCTTAGATTATTATCTCTGGGGTAGTTAAAGAGTAGGGTCTACAGAAATAACCCAACGACCTTGCAAGAATTGAAGGCCGCCATCACAAATGAGATACAGGCCATACCACCGCACACTCTTGCAAAAGTGATGCAGAACTTACAAGCGAGAACACTGGAATGCTTGGCAACTAATGGAGCACATTTGAAAGGAGTCATTTTTAAAAAATAAATATTTCATAATAAACTTGTAACTCTACTCTTTCGAATGATATATAGTTTCTATGAAAGGAATTAAATATTAAGAATATTTGGCTTTTTTTTATGGGTCCCATTTATCTGGATCACCCAGTATTTTAAAATTTTTCTGGCATTTTTTATATTTCTTATTTCTGCAATAAATCTCGATTAATGTAACCCCCCCCCCAAAAAGAAATACGGAAGAGTACATTATACAAAAATTTGTTCCTCCTCCATTTTAATCGTCATGTAGCGTGAGCGAGTGGGTAGTCATGGTCGGCAAGAAGGATAACTTTAGAGATAAAGGTTCGAATCCCACCCAGGTAAGACCGAAAGCTCATATTGTAGTGATAAATCGTAATTAATTACTAATAGGTTATCATAGATTAACATACAGTAATATATGTTACGGCCTTTTTGCGAAATTGGCCAATTTGCTAAAAGATCGGCCTTTTTGCAAAAGAATAAAAAAGCTGACCTTTTTGCATAATGGCATTAAATGCCAGGTCACTTTGCAAACAGGCCGGCATATTGGCCATTTTGCAAAAAGGCAGAACTTCAGTTAAGAGATTCAATCCAGTTCGATTGAAATTATTGAAATTTAAATTATTGAATGCCCAGTTAGGTTAACTGAATGCTCCGTTAGGTCAACTGTCCGCCCTTGACGATTGGTTAGGTTAAGTCGTGATATTTTCGTTAAACAACAAAACTATCACGACTTAACCTAACCAATCGTGAAGGGCGGACAGTTGACCTAACCGGGCATTCAATTAACCTAACCTGGCATTCAATTGACCTCACAGGGCATTCAATGTCCAGTTCGACACAGCTTCGAAGGGTATACGCAAAATGGCCAGCAGGATTACGTCATTTTGCAAAATGGCCAATATGCTGGCTTTTTCCAAAGTGGCCAGCATTGTAATGCCCATTTGCAAAAAGGCCATCATATTGCCTTTTTGCAAATGGGCCGGCCATTTTGCAAAAAGGCCGATTTCGCAAAAAGGCTGTAACATATACACTGTAAATAAAGAGTTGCCAAGTGGGAATTCAACTGACGTTTCGCCGAACAGATGGCGTCTCATGTTCAAATAGTTTGGTTTGACGTCAGTTGTCTAGTTTTAACGCTAAAAACCTACACAACTTCAATAAGTATTCTACGATGGGAGACCTCAATACAAGAATCTTAATCACTGAGAACCAAAGTCTGGATTAAGAAAGACTCAATGACGGGGCAATTAACATGAACTAGATAGCTCAGACGAGTATGCAGACACATTATATTTATGGGTCTTTATGGGTCGATTGAAAATCGTTGTATCGCGAAAATGAAATCTAAAATTTTCCCGAATATTTCACTTATAAATCGTAATAATAATAATAATAATTATCTTAATCGTAAAAACAGACACTGACTTCACGAATAGAAATTTCGGTTTTCATTCGCGAAATATTTTAAAAAATATAACGTTTAACTGAACTTCACCAATAAGAAAATCGGAGCCAATACATTCTACATTAAAATACTGGTTTTTTACCAACACTTAAAGGTTTCCTTCAATACTCTTAACAAAGAATAATGAAGTTCTTATAAGAAAAGTGCCTTATTGTGAAATTCACCATCTATTCAATATCATAAAATAAAAGTGTCGAGTACACTTTCCAAAACCTTAACGTAGATGCATTGAAGCATAATTACATCCTATTTTCAGGAACGCTCTTCAACTGGCACACAATTTGGATCTTATTTCAACAAACAACAATGAATAAGAGTCGGTGAAATTACTTTACTGAATACATACTACTATATAAAGTGCCAGGTGTCTCAGACTTTTGCACAAGTGTATGTATACCATATTATATATGTATCATTTTAATATATATATATATATATATAGGGTGCCACTTATTTGGGGTGTTTTTCATTTTTTGGGAATTTCTATCAGGACGGGCGCATTTCTGGTGTCATTCCGTCCAAAAACATTGTGTGAAAATATTTTGAAATAAAATAATAATTAGAACTGCCTCAACGAGGTCAAAGTTTATACTTTTTGTCGAAAAGTACTCATGGCGTTCTGTTATCATGTCAGTTTTCGTTTCGATAGCTGCTGTAGTTTCTGAGTTGAAAAATGATAACAGACAGACAGACGGACGGTCAGAGTCGTTGGTTTAGTCTTCCGCACTGGTGTACAGAAGACTAAAATGAGGTATTATACAGGGTGTAACACGAGTTTATCCAAATATTGATACAGGCGAAAGAACATGTTATTCTAAGTAGAAAATGGGTTGGGACGAGTTTTGCCAACACTAACAGTGTTTCATTCTCTTTTTCAGTGAGTTCTGAAACGACGTGATGGCTTCGGCAACAAGATCTAAAACAGCAGTCTATCTCCTGGGGACCGTGGACCACAGCATCACAGGAAGCATGCTGCCTACGGGAAAGCAGGCGCTTCAGTACTTTTTCCACCTTCACCTTGACGTCAAGAAGCCGATCAAGGAAGCAGCCGCTGAGACAGTGACCGCAGTCAAGGAATTCTGGGAGCGGTCCCGTATTCCTACGCAGAAAGACCAACGCGCAAGGGACAAGGTTCTCCGAATGTACGAGAAGTGGCGGGCTCTGAACAAGAACTCGAAACGGCGCACTGTGACCCAAATCAGGAACGAGGCCGAGTTCCTCTCATCCCTTGACCGCCTCTTCGACATCGCACACGAACAGGCGATGTCGATGATCACAATCGAAGAGGACAGGGAGTTCCTGACGGGACAAAGGGCCGAGGTGCGGCGCGGCCGCATCTCCTCCACACGTGACATGACGCTGCACACTGAGGAGGAGCGTGCGAGGAGACAGGAAGCGGAAAGGAGCCGCCGGCAAGATGATGAAAGGGCGAACAGAGAGAGCCGAGAAGAACTCGTCGAACTGGCATCGAGCTCCAGCTCAGGTGCAAGCAGCCCGACTCGGTCACCGACACGGCGTCGTCGCCGAGAAGAAGAGGAAGAGCTCTCTCTCCCGGGCCCGTCCACGTCGAATGCAGAAGCATCTACGACCCCTTTACCACCCAAGCGATTCCGCGCGTCGAAAAAGATGATCACCCCTGATCTCCGCAGCAGCGATGGATCGGACGAAACTTACCGACCGAGAAGGTGTTTTTTTGCTGTCGGCGGCTGCGAGGAGCTTGGGCCACGACCCTGAGGAGCTGGTCTTGAACCGCGAATCCTCCCGCCGCGACCGAGCAAAGTTCCGTGCTATGGCAGCAGCGGAAATGAAGGCAGCCTTCCATCCTACTGTGCCGCTGACCGTTCACTGGGACGGGAAAATCGTACCAGCGGCTGACGGAGGCCCTGCTGAAGATCGCCTTCCAGTTCTGGTGTCTGGGGAGAACGTCGACAAGCTTCTGGCTGTGCCCAGCCTCCCCGACGGCACCGGCCGCGCCATGGCGGAAGCCGTCCTCTCTGCCCTCGAGGATTGGGACATCAAGGGACGGATCTGTGCCCTCTCTTTTGACACCACCGCCTCAAACACAGGACTCTCAGGAGGAGCTTGCTATATCATTGAGCAGAAACTCGAGAAGACAGTGCTTCATTTGGCTTGCCGCCACCACATCCACGAACTGGTGTGCGAGAAGGCATTCACGGCGTGCCTCGGTCCCTCTACTGGTCCTGACATCCTCCTGTTCAAACGATTCGCCGCCCAGTGGGACTTCATCGATCAAACCAAAGCGAAGCCCTTCGAGGATGGAACCATGCCGCAGCACCTGAAGGACGCCCGCGACGACCTGCTGATCGAATTCAGCCGCCTCCTCGACGGTCAACATCCACGTGATGACTACAGGGAACTTCTGGAGCTCTCTGTAATTGTGCTGGGCGGTCCGAACAAGCGGGGTGCCCGGTTCGCTCGTCCCGGCGGCTTCCATCGCGCGCGCTGGATGGCAAAAGTCATCTATGCCATCAAACTGTTCCTGTTCCGGGAACAGTTTCAGATGTCGTCAGGCGAAGCGGCTGGAATCCGGCGATTCACCATCTTCGCCGTGTCCATCTACGTGACGGCCTGGTACAAAGCGCCGCTCCCGGCAACGGCCCCAGCCGCGGACCTCGCGCTGCTCAAGGCCCTCGTCTATTATCCGGACTCAGCGGTGGCCAAGGCGACGGCGACAGTCTTCGCCAGGCACCTATGGTACTTGAGCGAGCGCCTCGTCACCCTGGCCATCTTCGACGAGGGTATCGACTTGGCGACAAAGCGGGAGATGATTAAAGCGATGGAAGAAGAGGAAGGATCGGAGGATCACCCGCAGCGTATCAATGTGGACCTGTCCACCGCCTCAATCGCCAACAATACATTGGCCAAGTTCACAACGACTACATCAAAGGAGTTCTTCAAGGTTCTGGACATCAGCACCGCCTTCCTGCTCAATGATCCGGAGGAGTGGCGGACGGACCCAGCCTTCATCGCCGCATCCCGCCGAGTCCAGGCCCTTCAAGTTGTCAATGACTTCGCGGAGCGCGGGGTGGCGTTGATGCAGTCTTTCAACCTGGCCCTTACCAAGAGTGAAGACCAAAGGCAGTTCCTCTTACAAGTGGTCGAGAAGCACCGCTGTGACTTCCCAACCGCCCGCAAGTCCACCGTGACCTCTGCAAAGTAGGCAACAATGAGAGGGAGATGGGCGCCCATGATACCCCCCCCCCCCCCTTGAGGGGCTAATACTCGAGTTGAGGGGGACCTAGAGTTGAAAGTATGAAGTCCAGTTATATGTTTTAGGTCAAGATTAGTAGCTTGAACAAACTAGAAGTGATATTTTATTTGCTAGAGGCATAGAACATCATGATCTAAAATTTCTACTTTTCGAGAAAATATACAAACTTTGACCGTATTGAGGCAGTTCTAAATATTGTTTTATTTCAAAAATATTTTACACACGATATTTTTTGACAAAATGGAACCAGAAACGCGCCCGTCCCGATAAAAATTCAAACTTTCGAAAATAAGTGTCACCCTAATATATATATATATATATATATATACGTGTGTGTTAGCGGCAATAAGCAAAATAAGGCATTAAGATAATGCCTAAGCAATAAGCTGACATCTAAGAATGGTAAGTTTCACTGTTTATGTTATGTTATATTAGGTTATAATGTTATAATGTTATAATGTTTCAGACCAACAAAGACCCTAGGATCCACTCATGGCTGGTCTACCTGTGTTCGTAATTGTGTATGTCCTCCGTGGTGGCGGAGGGGACCTACAATTTTACGTGGGTTCCGAACCACAAGAACATAAGAAATTTATGTAACAACTGCCTGTACATTGGCAACGACCAATTTTTGCATAACTAATTAATTATCAATTTAAAACTAATTAATTATCGATTTAAAACTAATTAATTATCGATTTAAAACTAAAGATAGAATCTGTGGATCCAGATGATCAAGTCATAATAGACTACTATCCACAAATATGTTACACTCTATATCTATTTATAACCGACATGCAAATATATCAGATCCAAAGAATCCAGTCAATTTCATTACGGTATCCATCAATACTAGTACCTTGCCAACGAAAAATAAGTCACGGTCCATATCGATTGCGGACCAAGTCAAAATTTACAACCATATACATTACAATATATATACTTAGGAGGAAAAGTGTAGGTGTGGCTGTAAAGACTGTACAGTAATGTAGAAATGTGTGTGCACCCATTTTGGGTCTCCCATTTAAAGGTGTTTGTGGGGCAACTGGCAAGTGAAGATCATGAGTTTTTCAATATCTCACAGTACTATGGGGGGCACCGCTCGGCAGAGGAATCTCTTTAAATGGGGTGTGTAAGGACAGAGAGTATCCCCTAACCCAAGATGCTGCCTCCCTATATCCCACAACACTTGTGTTGAGCTGTGGGATCTATCACCACAAAGCCTTAATTTTACTACCTTAAACTATACCCAATCTATCAACATATGCGTCTAATCGATTTTTAAACATGTTTATAGACGTGCTACTAATTACTTCTACCGGCAAACTATTCCAGCTATTTACTATTCTATGCGTAAAAAAGTTTTTCGCAACTGCTGTCTCGAACCTTCTACTCGTCAACTTACACCCGTTATTTCTAGTCCTATTATATTGAGATACTTCGAAAAAGCTATCTCTATCTACGTTATCGAACCCATTCATAATTTTGAAAACCTCTATTAGATCACCCCTTAGCCTCCTAGTCTCGAGTGTTGTCAGTTTTAACTCTTTAAGCCTATCCTCGTACGACTTTGACCTAAGCGACGGAATCATCTTAGTTGCTCGTCTTTGAACTCTTTCGATTTTGTCTATATCTTTGCGCATATGCGGATTCCAAAATTGGACCGGGTACTCCAAATGGGGTCTAACTAATGATTTATAAAGTGGAACTATAATATCGCGCGATTTGTACTCAAAATTTCGAGCTATAAAACCTAACACTTTGTTCGCCTATTGACCGCTGCTGTACTTTGTTTCGCTACTTTAAATCACCAGTGACTATAACTCCTAAATCTTTTTCCTGCTCTACGCTTGTTAAAACTTTCCCTGACATACTATACGCAAAATTACCGTTACGCGAACCTATATGCAAAATTTTGCACTTATCAACGTTAAATCTCATTTGCCATGTGACTGACCAATCAACGATTTTATTCAGATCTTCCTGGATTTTACCTCTATCTTCGTCATTAATCGCCCTACCACCCAGCTTCGTGTCATCCGCAAACTTTGAAACTGTACTGACTAGGCCGACATCTAAATCGTTAATATATATAAGAAAAAGCAAGGGGCCCAATACAGAACCTGAGGAACGCCACTCGCTACATTAGCCCAAGACAACTCCGCTCCATCAACGACCACCCTCTGTTTCCTACCTCGCAACCACTCTTCTAGCCAATTTATTACTACACCCCTGATTCCATGAGCCTTAGTTTTTTCAATGAGTCTTTTGTGCGGCACGGTGTCGAACGCTTTTTGAAAATCTAAATACACTACATCAACCGCCTGATGTCTATCGTAAACGTCAACCACGCTTTGGAAAAATTCTAAAAGATTAATTAAGCAAGATTTGTTTCGCCTAAAACCGTGCTGCGTATCTCTAACTAGTTTATGCAATTCTAAGTGTTTGACTATACGATCCCTAATTATTGATTCCAGTAGCTTACCTACAACAGACGTTAAACTGATTGGCTTATAATTTCCCGCCGCACCTTTATCGCCTTTCTTAAAGATAGGTGTTACGTTTGCTAACTTGAAATTATCTGGTACGCACCGCTCAGAAATAGACGCATTAAAAATCTTTGTTAGCGGCACAACAATGCTATCTTTTAATTCTTTTAGTTGTATAGGATATATGGAATCCGGCCCCAGTGATTTACGCGTTTTCATTTTATCAATATAGCGCATTACCGCCCCTTCACTAACCACTATATTATCCAAAATATTACCATTATCAAAAGGTATTATGTCTATGACCGTAGGGATATTCGTTACATCTTCTATAGTAAAAACTGACGTAAAAAATTCGTTTAGCAAGGTCGCCATTTCCTTGTTTTCAGAAACTAGATCTCCGTTTACATTTTTCAAGGGCCCCAACACACTTTTTAGTGGATTTCTATTATTGACGTATTGAAAGAATCGCTTGGGGTTTTCTTTACCGTTACGAGCTATGGAGATTTCAAATTCGCGCTTGGATTTTTTTATTACACTTTTCGCTTCACGCCTTAGCGATATGTAGTTGTTTCGTAACCACAAATTGCCTTTATCGCACTTATGTAGCCTATAAGCCCTATCTCTACTCTTTATAATGTCTCCTACTCTAGAAGTAAACCACAATGGCTTCTTGTTTACTTTCGCACGCTTAATTTTGTACGGTACACATTCCTCATTTATAGTCCTAAATACCGTTTCGAACGATTCCCACATTAGTTTAGTTTTGCGTTGGAGTTCCCCATTACGTTTTCCCAATTGACGTGTGACAAATTATTTCGAAATTTACAAGTCTGCGTGCTGGAAGTTAGGAATTTTAGTCGAGTTAGTTGGTTTCGAGTGACAAAGTTAGTTGTGTTAGGTTAGGTTAGGTTATATTTATTATTATTATTATTATGGATATATATATATATATATATATATATATATATATAGGCATTATACTTATTATATGTATTCTTAGCTTTCAGCTTATTGCTTAGGCATTAAGCCTAATGCCGGATTTCGCTTATTGCCCCTAACACACACACACACACACACACACACATATATTATATATATATATATATATATATATATATATATATATATTATTGTTATCATCACAAGAAAAATGAGAAGGAGGTTTTGTGTTATGTCACTTCAAACGACCTCTTCTCAAAAGCTTTTACTGTGAGCTGCAAGGAGTTAATTTCTATCTTCCTAATGTTCAAGACCTCTATTACATATATATATATATATATATATATATATATATATATATATATGAGAGAGAGAGAGAAAATGCTACAAATTATTTTTACGAGATTTTTGAAGAATTTCATCTTAAATCTCGGTCTTTTTTTTCCCAGTTTCTTCCAATGCCCCTCATTGGACTCCACTGGGAATAATTTATCTTCGATGACTCACAAAAGTTTTACAGAATTTCCTTTAAAAAAAAAAAAAAAGTATTCCGAAAAACCATCAAGAAATTTTTTTATTCCAGTGAGTGAACCACCTTAACTACTTCAATAAATTATACTTTAAAATTTCTCAAAAAATGTGTATAATAATTTTTGGAAGTTATATATATATATATATATATATATTAATATATATATATATATATATATATATTCAACGCTGTGCAAAAAGATTAGGACACCTCATTTACTTTTGTACTTTTCGGATTTATTGTAATGCTAATTTAGGAATATTTCTTTAGATTAATCATTTTTTTTTAAATATATTAAAAAGTCCACAAATTTTGCTTTCCGATGATATATTGTTCAAATTGATTAATATGTTCTTAAATTAACATTAAAGTAAATCCGAAAAGTACAAAAGTAAATGAGGTGTCGTAATCTATTGGCAGAGCATTGTGTATATATATATATATATGAAAATTATTTCACGAAAGTAACACGTGTTAAAACCTGGGCAGATTTCAAGTATAAATTGTATTTTTAATTCATTTGATCTTGTGCTAAAAATCGATATTTTTCCTTACAAATCTGTATGCCTCTTTGTTAATCCCCTAATCTTTAATTTTTAATTTTACTTCTCCGTTTATTGCATATATATATATATGTATGTGTGTAGATATGTATATATATATATATATATATATATATATATATATATATATATATATATATGTTTGTGTGTATGTATGTTATTTATTTATTTTTTTATTTTTTTCTGTAACCTATATATAGGCCGTAACCTTTTATGTACTTCAGTGTTCCTGAGGATGTCATTAGACGAAAGCGCTTGAGCACCTTTTTGTGTTTCCTTTCCTTCGTGGTTTTATTCATCATATATATATATATATATATATATGTTTGTGTGTATGTATGTTATTTATTTATTTTTTTATTTTTTTCTGTAACCTATATATAGGCCGTAACCTTTTATGTACTTCAGTGTTCCTGAGGATGTCATTAGACGAAAGCGCTTGAGCACCTTTTTGTGTTTCCTTTCCTTCGTGGTTTTATTCATCATATATATATATATATATATATATATATATATAAAAATGTGTGAAGAAACTGGATGGCAGTTAATACTTGAACTGCAGTTATTATAACATCAACTTTTTTCGGGTTTAGAACAAGTCCAGGCTTTTGGAAATTTCGAGTCTGATATTAAAAGTTAAGAGGGACTTGTTTTTGCTGCGGAGAGTTGGTGAGTGGGAGAGGTGATTTTTTTTTTTTTTAAATGGCTTAAAACCTCTTCGGTTCATCAAAAATTGAACTAAAACAGAAAAAAAAAGCCATTTGAAGTCTAAATTAAAAACTCTTTTATAACCTCTGGGGGTAGCACTAAAAAGGTTCCTTTTTGCTATTTTATTGCTCAATTCGATGAAAACACACACACACACACACACACACACACACACATATATACAGTATATACAGTGTATATATATATATATATATATATATAATATATATATATAGAAAGAGAGAGAGAGAGAGAGAGAGAGAGAATATTATTATGCTACTTTTTGAAGTGTATTATTATTTCTTTCAGTAAAATATATGGTGTTAATAGTGCAGTAATTGCAGTTTCTTTGACATCTGCATTAATATAACCCTATTATCATACGTTGAAAGCATTTACTGCAACTTTAACACTAAATTACCCATATAGGTCCTCGGTACCCTTGAATTTTTGGTAGTTTGCAATAATTACGCAAATTACTATTATTATTATTTATAAAGAATTTACATTTAATTTCCAATATTCTGAATAGTTTTTTATTTTCAGTACTGAATTTCTTAATAACTCTAGATAAGAATTTGCAGTATGCTGAGAATACTGTCTTCATTATTATTAATTATTATTATTATTATCATTATTATTATTATTATTAATGCTGAGTAAACTTTTAAAATGAAGATGCGTAATCTAGGGTTAAACAGTAGTAATTCTCTAGCATGGAAACCTTCTTTAAAGCATATTTACCTTTTGTGTCTTTGAATTTTTATTATCCAGATCTCTTTGTAAGTACAAAAACAGTCTCGAAATCTCTCAGGATTATTATAACTTTCCTTTGATAAAGAAAACAAATGTTTTGAAGTAAAAAAAAAAAATCATAGTTATTTAACGTTATTCTTTATAAACTTAAAAAAAAACACTCATTATCTTTATAATATTATTTAAAAAAAAACAATCGTGTTAGTTTTTTTTATATAAAATGTGTCGAAAATATTCTAAGGAAAAACATGTTGTGTTGTCTTAAGAAATTTTTGTTGTTTTAAAAAAGTTCCTCTTATCCTGTCGGTGGAATTTTTATCTTTTGGAACATCGTCATATTTGAGAGCCCCCCCCCCCTAATAAATATGACGGTGTCCCAAAAATAAAATCTTATGGATAAAACATGGGGGAAACATTCCTTAAAATTCTTCTCTTAAAAATATTTTTAAAAAATGTGACAACATAAATTCATTGAAATAAAACATCACTTTTTTCCTGCAATATTTTCAACGCAATTTGATTTTAAATAATACCACTTTTTTAGTTGAGGATTTGACTTATTATTATTATTATTATTATTATTATTATTATTACATTAATTCTTATTACTCTTGTGACTGTTTTTCGTATATCTGACATGTCAATAGACTTCAAAATCATTTTTTTCCTTGCTAAAGATATTCTGATTCCTTTGTACAATTTGATTTTTCTGCTCGTATCACATTCTCTCTTGTTCCGTCAGAACGCCTCTGTCAAAAGCTATGACAATGGTTTTCTGTGTTATATATATATATATATATATATATATTGACTCTACGCGTATTTGCGTGGGGGTGTCTTTCTTAAGAAAGCTTTTGCTGTATCTTTCCTCTTTGAAATAGAAGGCAAATATTCCCTCATTCCAGTTAATTATATCAATTTGTTCGTACGTTTAAGACAGTTTATTGATCTTCGTGTGTGAATTCGTTTCTCAAGATATGTCACCACTGCTTGCTTCAAGTTCTAGAATCGCAATGACTGCATGCGATCATCGCTGCATACGAATAAATATGTACAAACGCGCCAATAACGACTTTTAAAGAAATACACGCTCACACAAATATCGAAAAACTGTCACACCAGGATTCAAACACACCACCATTCATGATATTCCATATATATATATAATATATATAATCTTTCAGGGAATTTGAGTTTAAGTCGATTCGATGTCGCTTCGCGCCTGAAGCGGAAAAATTTATATGTATGAAATTCAGAAAGTTTCCTTCGAGATTGTGCATTAAGATTTGGAACGCTTTTCGTAGAATTGATAATTGGAAGACTTTTAAAATGTAGAATAAAAAGTTATTTTAGTAAGAAATTTGCGAATTTAGCTTCCTTCAAAACAAACAAAAATCCTTACAATATACAAGTAGTATAAACAATCACAAGGACAAAGTTTCTTTGTAAACGAGATTTCTCATGATCATCTGTGTGTATATATATATATATATACATAGAGTATATAAGTGCCCTTTGTCACACTATTGTAAATGCGTAAATATAAGTTTTATCCGACCTTCAGGACCCCTATAAATGCCCCTATAAACGTGTCCAACCGAGAACTGTTCTTTGAAATGCACTCTCGAGAAAAATGATTCATCTAAAAGTTTGCTACTTAATACTGTAATTTCATTCTCAATAAACACTTTACTGTAATTTATCGGATCACCTGAAGATCAGGGCCCCCAGCCTTCGTTAGTTAGCCTTATAAGGCTAACTAACGAAAATATCAAGACTTAACCTAACCAATCGTTAGGTCAACTGTACGCCCTTGACGAATGGTTAGGTTAAGTCGTGATATTTTCGTTAACTAAAGAAGGCTGGGGGCCCTGATCTTCAGGTGATCCAATTTATCAACTAGTTTACGGTGTAAACTATTAATAAAAGTATTCACAATATGAGCTGATTGATAATATATGGATGATTTTTACTTCGTACGATAGCCCAAGCGCTTTAATGTAATTTACTGCGTGTTCTTTAAATATAATAATTTAATTGAAAACCCTAAAGAGTAAGTTAAATGCTAAATATGAACTAGGAAACCACAATAGCTAAACTTATTCTTTTGTGATTTAGCCACAGACCTACAAACTTTTTGGATCAGTAAAAATGCTACTGCGTTTGAGTCAACTTCACTAATTTGCCTGTGTGTGTGTGTGTGTGGTGTGTGTGCAGTAATACTAAAATTAGGTAACTATAATACCGCAAGAAGCAATAGCGTGAAACCACTAAGAAATAACTTCACAATGTAGCGCTTTAATATACGGGGTACATCTCATTTTTCAGTACAGTTTGTTTTAGAGAAGCGCCAAAAGCCACTTAACTTAATTCGTGCGGAGAGATCGAAGACACTTCCAATTTATTTCGACCTTCGAAATGGAAGCAAATTTTGCGAAACAATTTTCCACCAACAAAATTATGCTTTTCACTCATTTGCAATTTCAACGTTCTTTTGTCCAATACTCATAAATTTTAAGAATATACAAAGTCACGTGACCACTTCGATTTCCTATAATGCAAAAATCTCGTGTTCTCTTACTCCAGTATGGCCTCGTGCAAACGGAACACTATTTATATATATATATATATATATATTTATATATATATTTTTTACTGTATCTGTAGAAGCACCTTCTTTAACTTTGTCAGCATTCCTGCAGCGACTCTTACAGGCAGACATCTGCAGGCATTTACGCGTATTTATGCTTTCACGAAGAAGGCCTTTCTTTCCCTCGAAGCTTTCTCTAGCCCCCACACGAAACCTTCTTTGCGAAAGCATGAAAACGCATAAATGCCTGCAGGTAAGGGTCGCTGCAGGAACGCTGACGTAGGTGAAGAAGGTGCTACAACAGCTATATATATATATATATATATATATATATATATATATATATATATATATATATATATAAGGAGGGGGAAGTGTTCTTTTAAGATATTTCGTGTATTTGTTTTAAAAATGTTCCCTTCGTCATGTCAGTAGAATTTTTGTTTCCCGGAACATCGTCGTGCCTAATATAATATGAGGCCGTTTCAGAAATAAAATATGACGAACAAACGAGAGATATTATTCCTTAAAACACATTTTTAAATATGCAACGAAATTTCTTCACTGAAATAACAAAATGTTTTTTCTTACATTTTCAACACATCCTAAAATATTAAAAAAAAAAAACCTGCATTTTCTTTCATTTCCTTAAAATATAAAAAAAATATGAAAACAATGTTACAAAAAACTTCCAACTAATTTTAACAGAAAAGGGGGGTAGGGGGTAATGGGGGAGGGGGCTATGCAACAAAGGGGGGGGTTGTGCAACGAGGGGAGGGGTTTGCAACAAGGGGTAGGGGAGGGGGTTCTGCAACAAGTGGGTGGGAGAGAGGGTTCTGCAGCAACGGGGTGGGGGTGGGGGTAATGGGGGATGGGGTAATGGGGGATGGAGGTTATGCAACAATGGGGTGGGGGTTATCCCCCAAGTTACATAAAGGGGGGGTGAGGGTTTTTGGGGGGAGAGGGAGAATGACCTCCCCCCAAAGGGGTAACCCTAACCTTTTGAGCTTCGCATTCTGAGCCATTTGGTTACAAATTTGTGAAGCTATATTTAAAATGTAAAATAATATTTTTGTCTTCATCTCGGTACTCTGCGAAAGTGCCCTCGCCGTAGGCGAGTTTGCAAAGCATAAGCCACGCCCGAAGGGCAGGGAGCCGAAGGCCCTGCTTGTTTTAATTAAAAAATAACATCACTTTTTCTTACAACATTTTCAACATATTTTAATTAAAAACAACATCACTTTCCTGAATTTTAAATTAGTTTTGAACATAAATAAAATAAATTTTAGGGTTTCTTTACCCCATTCATGATATCTGATGTCGTATGACAGAGGGAATGTATGGCTTTTCATAGGATCCGAACTACTTTTTTCTTATACAGGAAGGCGGGGCCAAAGACGAACGGCCGCAACACCTCCCCCCCCTCTCCCAAGCTCATAGAGGAAGAAAAGAGCCAAAATTAAGGTTCAAAGTTTTCGAGATGCCTGAACACTCTGTGTTTGAAAGATTGGAGGTCATAGACACGGGGAAAGATAGATCACAAGGCACTGAGTAACACCGTTTTCTATAAGCGAAGTGAAGACACTGAGCTCAGGGATTCGATTCTGCTAATAACAGTACAGGAGTTCGAGCAATAGGCCTCAATAGTTGTCTTGAACGCTTTTCTCCCAACTGACTTACCATTATTATCCCATCAAGGAGAGCCAACAGAAGCATATTAAATGCTGAAATCTGAAGTCAGATCCGAGATTCGAATCAAGAACATTCAGATTACCACAAGGCTTCCCTGGCTTATTTTCATTAAATAATTAATGTCTTTGATAGATAAAGGGATTAAAATGTCATCATAAAATTTTCTATAAAAATGTGACTTAGCTGCTCTACACTATAATAATTATCTTTGGATTTTAAATGTACACTGTACACTGTAAATCACACATGAGGCAGATGTTTAATCCAAGTTCAGAAAAATCTTAGAAAAAAGTCAAGTGGTTCAGCTAGTTACGAACTACGATTTGTACAGAGAGCTTCAACTCTCTCTCTCTCTCTCTCTCTCTCTCTCTCTCTCTCTCTCTCTCTCTCTCCTCTCTCTCTCTCTCTCTCTCTCTCATATATATTGAAACCTTATTCAAATGAGCAGAAGACAACACGATGAAGTTCAACGAAGAAAAATTCCAACTTCTAAGATATGATAATAAGAAGGTGCTGCAGAATAAAGAGTACAAAACTCTGCAAGACAAACCGATAACATCAAACTCACAAGTCAGGAAACTGGAAGTAATAATGTCGTCGGATGTAGAATTCAAAGAGCATTATAATATTAAAATTACAACAGCTAGAAAAATAATGGGAATCATCTGGAGGGACTTCCACAGCAGAAAAGCGAACATCATGATAAAATTATAGAAACATCCACTCCTACCAATATTTGAGTATTGCTCAGTACTCACAAGCCCATGCAGGAAACGAGACATCCCAAACATAGAAGCCATACAAAGGACTTTTACGTCCAAAAGAGAGAAAACAAAAGGTGAAGACTACTGGTACTTTACTCTCTGGAAAGAAGACGGAAGCAGTAGACAATAATATATATATATATATATATATATATATATATATATATATATATATATATATATATATAATATATATACACAGGGTGTTTGAAAACTTTCTGTACAAATTGTAATGGGGGATAGGCAACACCAAGACAAACCCTTTTCGTCTATAAGTGTATGTCCGCTGACGTCACCATTCGGCGCGAGAGGGTGCCGCTGCAATTGGCTAAAAGGTGAAGTGGGCTAGACTCGCGCTTGCCGCGGGCATTCTTAAATCGGACGTGTTGAAACCACATTCGTCTACGAATAGCCACGGGAACATCTTCCAGCAGTTCCGGCAACGTTTCTTCAAGAAATATCCGATAAACCTGCCCGTCGAGTCGGGCAGGCAGCGGGTACGGCCCAATCAACTTGCTATGGACGATACCCGCCCAAACATTGACGGCGAACCGTTCTTGATGAGCATGCACCCGTGTAGCATGTGGATTTGCGTGCGCCCACACGTGAGAATTGTGCATGTTAAACACACCCTCACGTGTGAAACAGGCCTCATCTGAGAACAGCACATAAGCCGGAAAATTAGGCTGGACCGCTGTCTGCTGCAGAAACCAGCGTGCGAATTCCACACGAAGAGGCTAATCCCGAGGTTGTAATGCCTGGACTCTCTGACGATGAAACGGATGTAACTGCTGCTCGTGCAACACTCTCCAGACCAGGTCGTGGTTCACACCGAGGATACGTGCAACACCTCGCGTGCTTGCGCTTGGATTGTCCTCAAATCGCCGTAGGATTTCTTCTTCCATGTCAGGAGTGCGCACGTTTCTCTCCCGACCAGTGTCATGCATGTTTGCATGGAATGTTCCAGTTTCTCGCAGTCGCCGATGCAAATGCGCAAACGTTTGGTGGTTTGGCACACGTCTGTTTGGGAAGCGCTGTCGGTACAACCTCACAGCAGCTCTTCCGTTTCCAATGGCAGCCCCATACACATATGCATGTCAGCCATCTCAGCAGTCGTGAAGCGCTCCATGTTACGCGTACTACGTCCGATTTAAGAATGCCCGCGGCAAGCGCGAGTCTAGCCCACTTCACCTTTTAGCCAATTGCAACGGCGCCCTCTCGCGCCGAATGATGACGTCAGCGGACATACACTTATAGACGAAAAGGGTTTGTCTTGGTGTTGCCTATCCCCCATTACAATTTGTACAGAAAGTTTTCAAACACCCTTGCACGGAATATGTCCTATACAAGCGTCGTTCTTTACGTTAATTATACTGCGTGTTTGCAGTTAAATGTGTATATATATATATATATATATATATGTGTGTGTGTGTGTGTGTGTGTGTGTGTGTGTGTGTGGAAAATATTCGAAGGTTTTGTCCCTAACCGTAGAAACGAAATAGAAACACACTGGAATGAGAGAAGAGGCAGATTTTGTACTGTCCCAGCTGCGGTGGGATAAGGGGCCATGAAAACGAGGATGGAAAATATCCTCGGAATACGAGGCCCAAAACTTTTTAATGTCCTGCCCAAAGAACTGAGGAACCTCCTGTACACCAGTCTGAATAATTTGAAGAACTAGCTGAACAGATTCCTGTGCAAAGTCCCTGACCAGCCATGCGTGCTGGCTACGAGGGCGGGAGATGATCGGAAAGCAATTCCCCTCCACCAAACCCAGCAAATGATGAGGCGAGATGCTGCAGAGGGGTCGACCACAGGTCAATCCTGAACCGTCATTCAAACCCACCTAACGTATAATAAAGTAAGTATGATACATGTATATATATATATAATATATATAATTATAATATATATATATATATATATATATATATATATATATATATATATGAAAAATTATTTCACGAAAGTGACACGTGAAAAGTATTTATGATGAATAAAACCACGAAGGAAAAAAGAAACACAAAGGGGTGCTCAAGCGCTTTCGTCTAATGACATCCTCAGGAACACATCCTGAGGATGTCATTAGACGAAAGCGCTTGAGCACCCCTTTGTGTTTTTTTTCCTTCGTGGTTTTATTCATCATATATATATATATATACACACAGTGCGTTCGAAAAGTCTCTCCGCAGTGCTATGTTAAACACATAGGAAATTGAAAAACTACAATGTTTTCATTCAACCATGATTTAGTGATTTTATTACATAACCTTTTGATTTTACAGCATGTGTTGAAAGTGGTTTCCACCATTTTGCAGGCAAAGAGCAACTCGTCTACACTTGTTGTCAAACACTTTTTTTAAAGTGTTGGTTGACTGCGGAGAGACTTTTCGAACGCACTATATACATATATATATATTAGGGTGGAGTGAAAAAAAAATTTCTTTGATTTTTCGCCGATATGTTTAAAAGTTGCCTATTGTACCCAACATATGACAAGTAAAATATTTCTGCATTTCAAGCATGTTTTCAGGTCCCGCAAGAGGTCTCAATGTTATGCGATTTACTGATTTTCTTATCGTACATCTGGCAACAGGCCGCTATGATTGCCAACTCAGTCAATAAACAGTAGACACGAGTCATTCATTAGTGTCATTTGAGCTGTAGTTGTGTGAGATCATGTGACACACACTTCTGTAACTGACCGTGCATTATTGAACTTTGTCTTTATCTAGCAAAGTTTTTGATATTGTCCAAGTATTATGGATACAAAGAAGGTTAAAACCCGCGGAAAAATTGCTTGTCCTATGTTTTTAGGTTCAATCAGTGAATTTAAAAGCAATACTTTGCCAACACTAGATGTAATGCGATACTACACGTGGCTTCGACCTGAAATTACATCTGAAGGTGGGAAGGAACCATCTTTGAGAGACATTCGTGAGCCTGTAGCACTGTAGCAGTTGCCGTTGAAACACACTGGCAAAACGCTTTCATTCCCACCATTGCTCACAAGTGTAGTTGATAAGGTTAAAGATTTCCGAGTGAAATACAATAAACAATTGAAAGGATATAAAAACAGGCACATGATTACGAGCTACTCTGCACAAGTAACAAAATTTAGAGATGAAGGTAATTCTAAACTGTTTGACATTGCTGCCTGTAAGTGCAAACAGTTATCTATGTTTGCTTGCGGTAAAGACCGAAAAGTTCCTGTTAATGAAAGACTATTTCTGACAGATCAGCGAACAGAAAGAAAAATGTGTATCACAGGAGTTGATGTGGTGAAACCAAAGAAATTGAAAAAAAAGAAGGCTTGTTGCAGAAATGGACAGAAAGACGAAGTCACAGGAAAAATCTGAGGATAGTATTCAATCATCATTTGAAGTGATTGAAAGCAGTTCTGATTGTAATGATAACACAAGTGAATCAAGTGACTCTGAACAGTTCTTCAAGAAAAAAACATCAACTGTAAAAACTCGGTGAAAAAAAAGCAATACAAATGCGAACACCCATCCCAACTGTTGCTCGAGAATGTGATAGGCATAGAATATCTGATAGAGCAACAACAGCATTAACATCAGCATTACTAGAAGACCTCGGGATTATCAAAGATACTGAACAATCCCATGTCAATGATTGAAGTAAAATTCGACGTGAAAGAAGTAAGCACCGGAGAGACGCCAAAAATCTCAGTCACTGTCATACTTACATGAAAAATTATTCAGTGGTATTTATTTCGATGGTCGGAAGGACCAAACCATAGCACAAGTGAAGAAAGCTCACAAATTTGTCCGTCAAACTATTTCTGAAGAACACATAACTCTAATACAAGAGCCTGGCTCCAAGTACATAGGCCATGTGACTCCTTCATCAGGATCAGCCAACGATACGGCTGAGGCGATTATGAATTTTCTGCAAAGAAATGATTTTGAGATCAATCCTCTTATCGTTGTGGGTTGCGATGGAACAATCATCAACACTGGCGAGAAAGGAGGTGTGATACGGAAACTTGAGGAACACTTAGAAAAACCCTTACAGAGAATGGTGTGCTTACTACATACGAATGACCTACCATTGAGACATCTGATGCATCATCTGGATGGCGGTACTCAAGGTCCTACATCTTTCACAGGTACAATTGGTAAACAGCTAGTTAACTGTGAAACCATGCCTCCTGTCAAATTTAAGTCAATCAATATCATCTTACGTGAACAATTGGACGACGTTGTTAACCTGAATAGTGATCAAAAGTATCTGAAAGATATTTGCAGCGCTGTTTCATGCGGGAAGGTCACGTCCAGTCTAGCTAACCGTAACCCAGGTCCAATTTCTCATTCTAGATAGCTAACCACAGCAAACCGAATCCTTCGTCTGTACGTCGCTTCCGCAGTACCATCTAAAAAGCTCATCATATTGTCTACCTTCGTCGCAAAAGTATATGCTCCGTGTTAGTTCTTTATCAAGATCAATTCAGATTGTATGTTTGGAGCAAAACATCTATTTTCTATGATTGAAAAGTGTCGTTATGTGCCGAATGATTTGAAAACAATTGTTCAACCTGTCATCCAAATCAATGCTCACTTTGCACACCCTGAGAATTTGATTCTGAGCATGATTACCGACAACCGAAAGCATATTCGCGAGCTAGCAATTAGAAGAATAATGGAAGCCAGGGAAACTTCTGATGCAGCTGTCGGTATTCGACACTTTAAGGTACCACAGTTGCACTTTGAAGCAACTTACTACACCGGCATGATAGACTGGAGCTCCACGAAAAGGTTTGAGCCTCCACTCACTAAGCACCTGTCCAACGACTATCTTCGGACTTTGATCTCTGGAGGAGAATTAAATATTGAGATAACAAAATATCCCTGCCACACACAGTCAGTTGAACGAGGGATGAAACTGGTAACAGAGGCATCGGCAGCTGTTTGTGGTGAAATAAATCATGACGGATTTATTAGATCAACAATTCAGTCTAGAAAACTTATGCCAAAATTGAAACTAAGTCACAGTACAAATTAAACAAATAAACAAGTGGATCTGACAAGATATATTTTGAAGAATATATGTAATATATATTCTCTTATATATTAGATATATTTCCTACACGATTGGGTGGGAAAGGGTGGAACTCGATATGCAGCTACCTCCTCGTGGTGAGTTTTGGGTGATTGCAATAGAAAATTGTTGCAACCAGCGAAGAGCTGTATTTTTAGAGTATATTTCGTATTTACATACTCATATAATAAATAAAATTATTCATATAAAAGTGAAAAACAGAAACCACAATAACTGAGAATTTTCATTCTTATACTAGTTTTGAGTGAAAATTCAAGTTCACTGCAGGACCTGAAGATGAAAAAATATCAGGTTAAAAATTTGAAGGTATTACTCTTTTACCTAGTCGCAACTTTCGCACTTATCGCCGAAGCCCCCCACCCCCCACAAAAACGAAGCTTTTTCACTCCACCTAATATATATATATATATTATTCCGCTTTTAGAAATAAAGAAGAGACTTTGTCTTGCTGTGTAATTATGTGTCTGAAATTATATGTGGGATTTTCTCTTCCTTTTGACAAAATTCGCCTGAAATCGGGTCTTTATTCCGCTTCAACTCGAAATCTTCTTTCCTTCTTTGCGTCCTCCTCCATCCCCTAATCTCGTCTTCTTCTCCATTTTTACGTTTCAAACGGCTCAGTCTTAGTCTTTGTTTCGAGGTAATAAGAGAGAGAGAGATAAATAGATACATATAAGGATAGAGAGAGAGAGAGAGAGAGAGAGAGAGAGAGAAAAAAAAAATACCATCTATATATGTAATTTCCCATCATTTTCTACTCTCTCTCTCACTCACTCACTTACACACACACACACACACACACACACAACCATTTAATTCCTTTACTTTATTGCCCTGTCTAACTATTCATAGATGCATCTAATGCCTCCTTCCTCTCTATATATTTCCTTTATTACTCATAATGCGTATTTTCATCATGAGAGATTCTTTCTATATTTCATATTTGAAAATATTCTGCAGTTCTGTTCATCAAAACGGTGCTGCTTTCCGTCGAGTTCAAATTTAATAGCCTTCCTTCTCGAATCATTACATTAGAAAACATAACACCAGCTCCCAAAATAAGCTTTACATTATATATATATATATATATATATATATATATAAGTAAACGTCAATTTAACGTGTATAGGGTGAATTACTGTCTACAGCAAAAATACAAGGAAAATTATTTTACTTATATAATAATCGAAGCCTTAATATGATATTTCTTAGTGTGCTGTTGTGTTCAGTCATAAATGACGATATATACTGTATATGTATATATATATATAATATATATATATATATATATATATATATATATATATATAAATTCCGAGATTTCGACGTACTGCAAAAACAAACCATCCCTTTAAGCGCTCCAACCAACTACTGACTCATGGTAGAAGATTTTGCTTCAGACTGCAGACGCCAGAGGGCAGGAAGACTCACATATGTAAACGGTTATTTCTTATTTTCATTCATTTGTCCGGAGCAATAAAATTATCGATACTTTTTGATCACTCCTCGTATATATATATATATATATATATAATATATATATATATATATATATATCCAAAAATGTCCCAAAAATATAACAAAGAGGAAAGAGGAGCTGGTTCGAGAGCCAAAAGAGGTCATTGTTTCGAAAGGGAAAAAGAGTGACTGCAAAATTAAATAACTATAAAGATAACATCAGAAAAATATTAAATGATAAACTGCAGAGTATCAATTGCGTCATACAGGAACTAACTGAGAAGCATACAGAAAAAGAAGAAGACGACGCTATAGAAGCGATAAAGGTTAACTCAATGTACTTCTATAATTTTGCAAAAATGAAGTCGGAAAAACCATGCGATTATCGGACCTTTGAAAAACGAAGACAGTGCTTTATCTGATGATCTAACAGAAGTATTTGAAATATTAAGAGCTCAGTACGAATCATCTTTCAGTATCCCGAAAACTGGCAAACGGATAATGCGATAGAAACGCGTTCTTTGAAGAAAAACTACAAAGGGAAAGTATAACGGACTTCGACTTTACGACAGATGATATTGCACAAGCTATGAGGAAATTAAAAGCACACTCAGCGGCAGGACCGGATAAATGGAATGCCACACTGATCAAAAACTGCAAGAATGCAATCGCTGAGCCCCTATATTGGATATGGAGACGATCACTAGACACGGGAGAAATACCGGGCATCCTGAAGAGCGCGAACATAGTCCCAATATACAGGGTGTCTCAGAATTAACTATCTATTTCAATGAAATCAGACAAATTTTTTAAAAACACACTTTTATTTATGTTTATCATGTTTAATATGTGTTAAAAATGTATAAATTTCTAAATTTTTTTCATAATTTTATTTTCATAATTTTTCCATTATCTGGTCCAATGAAAGACCGTCTGAAGTCATAGAATGGCAGAGAGACTCTCCAAAAGTTAACGTGTGGCTTGGAATGACCAAATCCAAAATTTATGGCCCATTCTTCTTTGCGGAGCAACTGTAACAGGTACCGTCTACCTTGATATGCTTCAGCAGTTTCTCGAACCACAGCTTCTTGATGATGGCATTCTTGATAATGTTGTGTTTCAACAAGATGGAGCACCATAAATTTTGGATTTGGTCATTCCAAGCCACACGTTAACTTTTGGAGAGTCTCTTTGCCATTCTATGACTTCAGACGGTCTTTCATTGGACCAGATAATGAAAAAATTATGGAAATAAAATTATGAAAAAAATTTAGAAATTTATACATTTTTAACACATTAATATTAAACATGATAAACATATATAAAAGTGTGTTTTTAAAAATTTGTCCGATTTCATTGAAATAGATAGTTAATTCTGGGACACCCTGTATAAAGGAGGAGATCGATCCGAGGCCAAAAACTATAGGCCAGTGTCGCTTACATCTCATCTCACTAAAATTTTGAAAGAATAGTTAGACAGAAAATCTATGACTTTTGGAAACTCATAAAAAATTAAATGATAACCAACACGGGTTTCGGTCAGGCAGATCATGCCTATCACAAGTAATGGAACACTACAACAACATTATTGATACACTGGAAAGTAATGAAAACTATATATTGTAACTATAAACTATATACACAGACTTTGCCAAAGCGTTCGACAAGTGTGACCATGGAATCATAATACATAAACTGAAATATATGGGAATAACAGGAAAAGTAGGGAAATGGATATATAATTTCGTTAGTGAGCGGCGGCAAGTCATTACAGTACAAGGATTATCTTCATCAGAATCAGAGGTCCTCAGCTCACTACCACAAGGAACAGTATTAGCTCCACTACTCTTCATAATTATGCTAACTGACATAGATGAGGACGTTACCAGAGACAGCACAGTAACATCCTTTGCCGATGACACAAAGATCAGTAGAAAAATAAAAAAACCAGAAGATATAGGATCTCTACTAACAGATGTGAACAGAATCTACAAGTGGACGGAAGACAAAAATATGAAGTTTAACACTGAGAATTTTCAAATGTTACAGTACGGAAAAAGGGAGGACCTAAAATCAATGGAATATTATACCCCAAATGGACAGGAAATTCAGAAAAATTTTAAAGCAAAAGATTTAGGAATTGTAATGACAGATGATGCGAAATTTGAAACACGAAATAAGATAGCAGTAAACAGAACAAAGAGAATAACTGGGCAGATACTGAGAACCTTTAAACGAAGGGATAGGAATATAATGATTCATCTATTGAAACCACTGATCATACCCAAATTGGAATACTGCTCGGTCCTAACATCCCCATATAAAAAAGAAGATATTAGACAGCTAGAAGGGATTCAGAGAAGCTTCACAGCCAAGATCAATGGGTGCAAAGAACTAAATTACCGGGAAAGGTTACGCGAATTAAACCTATATCCACTGGAAAGGAGAAGAGAGATACACCATTATTTACACTTGGAAAATAATGGAGAAACTAGCCTCTAATCTTACTCTGAACCCTGTAACTCCCCAAACAATAGTGGAAAGTAGAAAAGGAAGACTGTGTCGTGTTCCCAAATTAAAGGCTAGACAGGGAACATCCTTAACCCTGAAAGAAAATAGTTGTGAGAGGACCAAAACTGTTTAATCAGCCGCTCAAATACCTATGGAACACGAGTGGTGTTGCGGTGGACATCTTCAAAAGAAGATTAGACGCCAGAACAATCCTCGATGAGCCGGGTGTACCTGGCTATGTGAGGTGGAGAGTACAAGAAACCAACTCACTACTTCACCAGGCCAACTCGAGAGGATGGGCGACAAGTTTGACCTTCGTGAAATAAGGAATCATCGCACAGAACATTTGAAAGGTTGAAAGGTGTGTGTGTATATATATATATATATATATATATAGAGAGAGAGAGAGAGAAGAGAGAGAGAGAGAGGAGAGGGTATATATACTGTATATATATATATACCGCACTCTTTGTTCATTCTATTAGTCCCTTAAAAGCTTTTATAGCGTGACTGTTTGTGAGTAAAAAGCCTGAAACAAGAATGTTAACAATTTTTAACGTCCTCAGGTCGTCTCTGACGGAAGATCTTAATTCTGGCTGATTAGACGCGTTATGAGAAAGGTAAACAAGTCGGTAATTGGAGCCATTTATTCTATTTGCTCGCTGACCCAAAACAAATGTGGAAAGTGAAAAAAAAATGTGTGCTATTAAGGTGAATTCGTTCGGGAAACATTCATGATTTGGTGCGGAACAAGGAAAAGGTTCAACGTGAGCTTAGTGTAATTTGATGTAGGCAAACATTTAATTCCAAATCAATGCTTCTTTCTTACCTTTGTATAATGTATATGGTAACCTTACCCTGAAAGCAAAACAATCTTAATTTAAGTAAAATAGATTCTTTTGGAGGGGGTGTATTCTAGGGGAAGTTTTTTCTTCTTTTAGGTATCAAAGATTCTTGTTTAGATAATAGAATAACTTTTTAAATGATAAGTAACTTCTTTTAATCGAAGATATGGTCTTTAAAACTCTCTTTATTTTTGAGTGAATTGAGAAAATTGAAGATAATATTTCTATTTATAGAAATTTGCGGAAAGTTTTTATTTTGGCGTAATTCAGTTCAGCTTTGTATACATTGTATAAACCGTGTTTAGAATTTCCATGGTAAATCACTCTAAGCATGTATAAAGTTAAAATTCGATATGGATATATAGAAACATAGAAACAATTATTGCTCTGCTTGCGCATGCACCTTGTCCTGGTTCGTCAATTGAAATGCGTAGTTTAAAAGTCGTGGAAAAAGCGGCTCCGTAGCAAGTGATTGAAAGCAAGTTGATTACGGCTTATATTATACTTACTTATCTAACTTCAGTGTTGTAAATTTTATATAAGTAAAGGTTTGATTGAGTCGTACAGATTAAGTGTGAAGTGTTAATTAAGTATACGTTATCTGCGCAATCTACCACTATTTCCACTCCTCGCTACCTCAACGCGAGGTGAAATGAAAAGATGTCTTTACGGTAAACATTCAGTATTTTAAACATGTTTAGATTTTTAGTGGTGTATGAAAACACGGGGTCAGGAAGATGCCTAGAAAAGTGTTTAAAAGTGAAAGGATGTTTTACAGTGATAAACACCTATCAAATATGTCTTCGGTGTAAGAACCGTAGATTTTAAGCACACTTTGGCTTTTGACGATGTAAAATAGTGGCGTAAGAGAAGCGTTTATATTTTAAACACCAATTTTAGAATGTAATTTGGACTAAAATACTATATATCCTCTCGAGCTTATACCAACACTTAAATTTATTACTTTAACCCGACTTTGTGCCAAATAAGTTCCGACCTAGTAAGTAATTAAAACAATTGTACTACATTACGGTTCGATAGTTTTGAAAATATAAAAATTTTAGAGATTCCTTACTTCCATATCTTTTTAAAGAATTATCCTTTTTTTTTACACCAGTTTGGGTTAAAATCCAATAGTTTTAAGCGTGAAATAAAACCTGTTTTTAAAGTATACAGGCAAAAACTGGAGCAAACACATAATAAATACTCTCTTTAAAAGAAACTAATGAGGACTTAAATCACCAAATGTTTTATGAAGCCGTCTCGAGGGAATGGTAACTACAGTATGTATCTGAATTTATTTTCTTTCCTCACTGATGAACTGATACAAATTAATTCCTACGCGCGAACACATAAAAATTGGGCGAAGGTTCTGCAATGAATGAGGGAGAAAAGATTATCCCAAATTCTCTTTTTACTGAAATTTACAGTTTCGTCGGAAACGCCATTACAGAATCGAAAGTGGTAAATAACCCTTCAAAGTCGAGTTTATTAAAAATCCAAAATGTTTGAAATGCGGAACCCCATTTTCGGATAAAAATAAAAGTGGTACAACGTATTACGTTTGTGATATTAGGACGAAATATTCGTATATAGTATAAACATTCTTTATTTTACTTTTAAGCAATAAAACCTACTTGCCAAAAGGAAGTTCTTCCAAGTGGGGTTATTTAGATTTGAGTATTTCTCTTATTCAGCTGCCGGTAGCTCAGTGGTTTCGGTGTCGGAATCTGGGCTCATTCCCAGCTGCTGGTTCCTGGGATAGGTTAGGCCGGCCACTCATCCTGTCAATGCTCGACCTCAGGTGACCCATGAGGCGCTCTAATGCAGTAGGGAAATGAGTCTCAGGGCTATTACCATTTTATATTTCTCTTATACCCTTCAAAAATATATATTATTAACATACTGCAGCTATCAGAAGGTCGCAGACCTAATACAAATCCCTGTTTATAAAGATAAATTTAAAAGTCATTCGACCATTTTCTTGGAATCGGTATTGCAAAACGTTTTAAAAAAATATTAATAATAAAATAAAAAATTAGGATTAAAAAAAAATTCCAAGTTGCTACTTGTTGTTATTATTGTTATTATTATTATTATTATTATTATTAATTCGACATGTATTTCCAATACACGTTAAATACAGCTGAAATTATCAAGGAATAATTCTGAAAATTATTTAATACTGAAATCTCGATAGTATAATGCGCATGCGCGAAGCAATACGCTCCAATGAAAGGGTTTAACGCAATGTTTCTCAAACGGTGGGTCGCGAACCCGGGTCGTAGTTTGTTTACCCCTGTAGTAGTGATTTGTGCACAAAAAACTAGAAAAAAAAAAAACTCCGCTTAGTGAATTTGTTTACCCCTGTACGATGATAAGGGATCGTGCCGACCTAAGACCCTGAAACAGGGATCGTGGGGAAAATCCGACTGAGAAACACTGGTTTAACGTGATATGGTAAAAAATGGAAGTGTTATATTTTTTTTCATGATTTTGAGGTTATTTGAGATGTCCGTAGCGATTTCTAATTTAATCCTTTCAGGACGACTGGTACAAATTGGTAGCGTTTCAAACACACGTATTCATAAATTATCCCCACAAAAAATTCCGGCCATAAAGGTTAAATGTTTGATGATGGTTGTGTTTGATGATGGTTGTGTCCCATTGAAATGTTTCTATGTCCCAGTTTAGCATCCGTTCATATGTATATTCGTGAACTAATAGTTTAATCATACTTTTTGGTTGAAACGTATACAGACTTATGCACCTTCATTACTAATTTGGTTATACTCAGCTGATACGTATAGCAAAACTACTAATGAAGATATATGAAGTATACGTTTCAAATGAAACGTATAACCAAACTATTTATGAGAACCCATTTACTTCTACACTCTATGAAACGTTTGATAATACAGGATGTATTATTAGACGTTTCATAGGGTGAAGAATGAGTCTGCATTCGTACATGAAAATGGAATAATCTTCGAAATAAAGATGAAAATATTCATATTATTTTCTTCTTTTTAGGCATTTTTCAACATTTCGTCAAATTGAAACGTGAAAATTAATACCCACAAATTATGAGAATCGAATGTTTGCTGAAAGGCCAATTGTGGTACTCGAACGAACACTTTTATGTGTAAAAGATTCCACTGAGCCACTAAGGTACTCAAAAGTATTAAATGTAACAAAAGATATATATTATATATCTGAAGCATCGCGCGACACAATGACGAATGTGTCAAAACAAAGTTTTGAGGAAAACGAATTTAAAGTTTGTGAAAGTTTAAATACTCATAATTTTTATTAAAATAGATATAATTCGATGATTTTTTTTTATTTTGTAAGTAAATTTATGAACATTGAATGAGTGAACGATTAAATGATAAAACAGAAGTGTTTAAAGTTTTTATAAAGTAAAATAGCAATAAGGGTATAAAGATCGGAAGATTATGACAATAACTTTATAAAGAATAAACGAATTTTGATTGTTTTTGTTGCATTTTTGCAGTGATACAATGACGAATACGCCAAAAGACGACCTGCTACATGATAGAGGAAAGGTTGAAATTTACTATGGCACAGAAAAAGGAATTTTCGCCCGTTGATTGATTCGTCATTGTGCCGCGCGACGCCTCATATATATATATATATATATTTCAACATGTGTCATGCATGCATCTATTTAAGCTCTTTTAAATAAAGCCTTCAAAAATGGCACTGAGACGTGACTGATTTGAAATCAAAAGATTTTTTATCATGTTTAAAGTTATAAATGTTGTTGATTATTATTGATAGAAAGTTGTTTATCGACAGAGAGAGAGAGAGAGAGAGAGAGAGAGAGAGAGAGAGAGAGAGAGAGAGAGGAGAGGAGAGAGAGAAAATGCAATGGTAATTACGATGTATATGATATGTAACGTGATACAGAAAAATACTTATACAAATTTGCAATAATTTCTCAACATTTTGAGAGTCGACTTTGTGATAAAATTAGGAATTTTTTGCTTAGAAACTACTTTGTAGTTTGGTCTGCGATATCTCTCCTTTTTTGACTCGTGTTCCTTTATGAAAAACCTAAAAAAAAAAAAATTCAGAAAAATGTTTTATGACTTCTTCAGAAGATGCATTTCCGATTTATTTTGATTTATATCCTAATTATATTCTCTTTATTTTCAACAGTTGTTTCAATTTTAACGAGAGTCATTACAAACGCATTTGTGGATTACCAACGGTTCTCCTTTATCAACCGTTTTAGGTGACTTATTCATGGAACTTTTAAAACAGGAGATACCAGATAATCATCTTCATGAAAGAAAGTGGTTCAGGTTTGTTTTACTTGTTTTTTTTTCTTTTGAACAACTGTTCAAGATTGATCTGATGATACTTTCGCCATTATTAAAGATGATATTAATATTTTTAAATTGTTAATAAGTAAGGGTAGGCGTAGGAATGTGGTGACTCTCACTGCCCACCTAAAGAGCGTTGCAGCTAACTCAGAATTTTCTGCTATACAAGAAGGGAATGATTGGGCTGGGGACTCATCCTTCCATCTTTCTCCTCAAGAAGGGCAACAAGAGCCTCGGGTTGCATCCGGGCTGTTTCTGCCTTCTCGCTCTAATACGTTGGGAAACAGGATAGTGATCATGTATGTATGTATGTATGTATGTATGTATGTACTCTTTTTAACTAAAATTAAATAAAATAAAATAAAAATAACAGAACATATCTTCCTTTTTGGGTCTTTTCCGTTTGGGGGCTAGCAGCGAATTTTAATGAAAATCGGTATACTAATGTAGTTTTGGTCACTGATTTAAAAAATAACTATTTTTTTGGAGAAATGAAAAACAAACATGTTAGAGCACTTTAAATAATTAATATGTGTTTTAACTAGCTTAAACTAGTTACGGAGGATTGTGTTAAATTTAGCCAGAGTCACAAACTGCTACTGTTTATGAAAAAGTGCTCTAAGTGTGGGAAAGTGTGTTCCTTTGATAAAAATACCGTTCTTTCGTTGCCAAAAGCGTCGATCAAACGGTAAAAGTGCAACTTTACGAAGAATTACGTTTTTTGAAGGATCCCGGCAGATCTGTAAAAGTAGCAGAAAAAAATCAAGAATTAATGCCCAGTTAGGTCAATTGAATGCCCGGTTAGATCAATTGAATGCCAGGTTAGGTCAATTGAATGCCAGGTTAGGTCAATTGTACGCCCTTGACGATTGGTTAGGTTAAGTCATGATATTTTCGTTAAAAATACATTAATTATTTAAAGTGCTCTAACATGTTTGTTTTTCATTTCTCCCAAAAAAGAAAGTTATTTTTGAAATCAGTGACCAAAACTACAATAGTATACCGATTTTCATTAAAATTCGCTGGTAGCCCCCAAACGGAAAAGATCCTCCTTTTTGATGTTGAAATAAAACTTTTAAAATTTAAATAACGAGCCAAGTTTCAGACTACACATGAATGCAAGGTTTGCAGAATCTTATACAAGCAGATAATACAAAGAAAGGAGTGCTTCATCACTATCTGGAGGGTCTACACTAAACTTGTGATACTTCTTTAGAAGTTTAGAAGATGTTGCGTATGGTAAGATTACATGTACTGTAACATGGAGAAATTTCAGTTACTGAAAAAAACAGTTCAAGTCAAAAATAACTTAGATTAATTTTGGTACTTTCCTGTTAACGGGAATACCCAACCGTCCGCCATCATCTGGACTCGTATCTTGCGGAATTCATGTGGCGACAACGTACCGAAAGCAGCGACGTTTTTTCTGCGATTTTAGATGACATAAAGACATTTTTGCCCCCTACTAACTGATTATCGCTTACATATTAACTAATTTCATTTAAATGATTAATAAATTCGGTACTTACGTATTATCGGGACTACCAAACTATGATGTATTTTTGCTTTCGTTATTTTCGTTTAAACTAACGAAAATATCACAACTTAACCTAACCAATTATCAAAGGCGTACAGTTGACCTAACCGGGCATTCAATTAACCTAACTGGGCATTCAGTTGACCTAACCGGGCATTCAATTAACCTAACTGGGCATTCAGTTGACCTAACCGGGCATTTTCCGTTATATTAACCTGTTAGGTTAATTCAATGCCCGGTTAGGTCAATTGAATGCCCGGTTAGGTCAACTGTACGCCCTTGGTGATTGGTTAGGTTAAGTTGTGATATTTTCGTTAGTTTAAACGAAAATGACGAAAGCAAAAATACATAACAAACAGTTTGGTGGCGGGCGGTTGGGTATTCCCGTTAACAGGAAAGCACCTTAATTTTTAATAAATCATTTGTAAACTATATAAGAATTATTACTGAAAATATATAATTAAAAACATGGGATCACCTGAAGATCAGGGCCCCAGCCTTCTTTAGTTAGCTTTATAAGGCTAACTAACGAAAATATCACGACCTAACCTAACCAATCTTCAAGGGCGTACAGTTGACCTAACGATTGGTTAGGTTAGGTTGTGATATTTTCGTCAGTTAGCCTTATAAGGCTAACTAAAGAAGGCTGGGGGACCTGATCTTCAGGCGATCCAAAACACGATTAGACTTCACTTACGAAAGAAAGTATTGGTAAATCAAAGATTCCATTGTTCTGTACCTTATACTCCAGTGTGCGAGGAACTTTAAAATTCAAGAGGAACGCTTATATCAACATAAATGCAACCATAGATGTATATAGGTTGACTGGACACTGCCTTATTTAAATCGCTGTCTTTATACGTTTATGAGTGTAACACTCAAACGAAAACCAGCACAGAGCATCTGTAGTATTAATGATATAAAAACTCTTTGATTTGTTAATAAAAGTCAATAAATAATAACAAATTTATTGAATCAATGTATTTAGAATCGTATTGATTTCCCCTTCAAATTACGTACAGTTGCCACACGTTCTGACATTCCATTGATGAGCTTTGCCACTTGTTCTTGAGGACAATCATCGTGGTGTCTATTTACTTTTGTCAATTCTCTGTACTTCCATCTTTATGTTGTATAATAAAGAGGTTTCACTGAGAATACACTGTAAGTATTATATAATAATAATATAGTGAATTATGATTAATTAATTAATTAATCATAATTAATTAAGGTAATTATGGTAATTAAGATAATCATAAGTAAGGTATTTTAGGTAATTACGATTAGATATAACTTACCTCTACTTAATCATAATAAATCTTTGTTTATGATTGATGCATTATAAAGTACCTAAATTTGATTTGGTTTACATTAAAATAACTGAAATTATATAGACATTAGCTGATTGATTTTTTTTTTTCATGAACAGTTTGAGATTTTCAAACCAATCAAGGGATAAGACGTAATTTCTTCACATCACAATAATACAAAGCAAGTCATAGGTTAAAATCCTTTCCTTAAAACTGAAAACAACTTGTTTTGAAAACACTCTCTTCAGCTGTTGCGTGTTCAGTACATTCAAATAAACCTCATCTCAATGGGGATTAACCTAGTATTATGTAATCGCGGAGATTATATGTTATATACTCCATATCATAACTCGGGAAAGGAAGAAAAGTTGTCGCAGAGATCCAGATTGTCAGAGAAGAGGTCCAGATTGTCACAGTTAGAAAGATAATATAATGTTAAAAATGATACAAAACTGCTTCAGACTTCGTAAATTTTAACGTATTTAGGATCTGATTCATGACAAGATTAAAAGTTGATATCGCACGACTGTTCGTAGTCACCTTTCGCCGCTGAATCTTGTCCCGCTTAAGATCGATTACAGCCGTTTACATAACGCCGATAATCGGGGTTTGAAAATGCATCGAATGGATTATAACTGCGATTCAGCGACAAGATTTTAAAATTTTTTCACCCGCCGATGTTTGCCGATTTATATGTAAATGGATACAATCGGTTTTAAATGGGGCACGACGAACACAGCGGTGTAAAACGTTAACAAACAGCTGTGTAATATGGGTTTAAATTAAATAATCACTATAATATTGGTTTTTACCCTATAATTTTTATTAGTAAACATTATCAACATCAATATTCAGTTCATTTTGTGCCAAGATAAACTTTCAGTATATATATTTCGTAGGGTTCAAATCAAAATTATATCTGAAGAGGAATCTATGAGACATCGAAAATGTCAATAAATTTTATATAGAAAAGTCTTTCAGCTGAAAGTTCTCCTAAATGTTAGTTTGGTGCCATTATTGCATATTCTCTCTCTCTCTCTCTCTCTCTCTCTCTCTCTCTCTCTCTCTCTCTCTCTCTCTCTGTATATATGAAGGGAGATATTTTGTAATTTATTGGACTTAAGACTTTAGGGCATAAAATATGTATAATGATACAGTATAATGAATAATAAGAGATTATGGAAATACGAAATTAGCCTGTAAATTCACCAATATAACCAAATTATTATAAAATAAATACCATTTTCTTTCAAGGAAATTTTAATGAAGGAAAATTATGAGGAAAAATACTTTCCACTCTCACTCATTTCAGATGAAACGAGTAAAGCGAGATCAGAGAGAGAGAGAGAGATAGAGAGAGAGAGAGAGAGAGAGAGAGAGAGAGAGAGAGAGAGAGAGAGAGAGAATGTTATAAAAAATGAATTCGTAATTAAAAATGAGTTGAAGTTATGTCTGAATAGAGTCAAATTTGCATTGATCTTCGCGTTCTCGTATTGATATATATATTTTTTTAGCTTCTAAACACAACCAACCGTCTCCGATGATGTGGAATAGCTTCTGCTTTTCCTTTTATATTGAATCGCGAATGTAATTTACGTTGTAGAAGTGCAGAGAAAGAATAAGTAAATAAAATCGACATGATCCTTTAATTTAAGGGCTTCTTTTTTTTTTTTTGGTTTTCATCGACAATTTGTCATCAGAAAAATTCTTTTTTTTTGGCGTCTTAGACACATATCTGTCGTTTGGGAAAAAAAT
>JAJOZX010011308.1:0-47500 GCA_023014485.1 Bathynomus jamesi
GCTTAAAACACTAATGATAATTCATAATACTTTCCTTACAAAATATAAAAACAATTTAATTGTAATATTAACTTTACCTTCTGTTGTAAAGTGGACTCCGGAATTGTTTCAGCCACAGTCGTTATTTCTTCACAAATATTAAAAACACAATTAACATACATTTTAACAAAAACACTTATTACACAATATTCTTTTGAAATTACTGAGCCATTAAAAGAGAATATTTCATTCATTTTTATAAATTTATTATTCAAAATTGTCTGATTTACTTTAAACAAACAATGTTTAATGAACAAGAAATAAATAATACACACCTTCTGTTTCGGTTGCTTCTTCTGTGCTGTAGTAACCACTGTTGTTGCAGTTTCTGTGAGAAAGAAAGTACGAAAATTTAATAAAATCAAACATTAAAGGCTCACCCTCTAACATATCTAGTAATCATCGGTGAATTCAAAAGAGGTAATTTCAACAACAAATTAAATAAATATCATTAAACATAATACAATCAGTCGCTATATAAAAAAATTACAATCTTCACTACGTTTTAATAAAGTGCGTTATGTTGAATAATATGTGTTATTGAAACATACATATATGTGAATAATGTAATTTTCCTGAATATCAAAAGCCTGGCGTCGAGAAAAATATCATATACTAAATTTCATAATTTAAAGTTATAGAGGAGTGCCCGCATTAAATATATAAAAAATTGAAATTATTCAAATTGTTTTTCAATATTTTTAATGAGATATAAAATCTATTTCTTCATAAGTTCGATTTACACATTCATTAGAATTTAGATTCCATGTAATTAGATTATTTGAAGGTTTAAAATTTACAAAAGTTTTATGTCAGTATTTCATGTATTTTATTATAAAACATAGCTCATTAATGACGCTTGTTTAATTATAATACGTTTCATTTCGTCGTCATGATATTTAAAATTACTTCTGTAAAACAATCTACCCTGATAAAAAATTTAAGCTTTAAAACACTAAATTAATAATTCATAAATTTCCTTACAAAAAAAAAAACAATTTAATTGTAATATTAACTTTACTTCTGTTTTAAATGTGGACTCCGGAATTGGTCAGCCACAGTCGTTATTCTTCACAAATATTAAAAACACAATTAAACATACATTTTAACAAAAACACTTATTACACAATATTCTTTTGAAATTACTGAGCCTTTAAAAAGAGAATATTTCATTCATTTTATAAATTATTATTCAAAATTGTCTGATTTTACTTAAACAACAATGTTTAATGAACACGAATAAATAATACCACACCTTCTGTTTCTGTTGCTTCTTCTGTTGCTGTAGTAACCACTGTTGTTGCAGTTTCTGTGAGAAAAGAAAGTACGAAAATTTAATAAAATCAAACATTAAAGGCTCACCTTCTAACATCTAGTAATTCATCGGTGAATTCAAAAGAGTTAATTTCAACAACAAATTAAATAAATATCATTAAACATAATACAATCAGTCGCTATATAAAAAATTACAATCTTCACTACCTTTAAATAAAGCCCGTTATGTTGAATAATATGTGTTATTGAAAAATACATATATGTGAATAATGTAATTTTCCTGAATATCAAAAGCCTGGCGTCGAGAAAAATTATTCATATACTAAATTTCATAATTTAAAGTTAAGAAGCAGTGCCCGCATTAAATAATATAAATAATTGAAATATTCAAATTGGTTTAATATTTTTAATGAGAATATAAAATCTATTACTTCATTTGTTCGATTTACACAATCATTAGAATTTAGATTCATGTATTTTATTATTGGAAGGTTTAAATTTTACAATGTTTTATGTAAGTATTTCTTGTATTTTATTTTAAAATATAGCTCAGAATGACGCTGGTTTAATTAAAATACGTTCCTTTTCCTCGATATGATATTTAAAATTATTTCTGTAATACAATCTACACTGATGAAAAAATTAAGCTTAAACACTAAATGAATAATTCACAATACTTTCCTTACAAAATATAAAAACAATTTAATTGTAATATTAACTTTACCTTCTGTTGTAAATGTGGTCTCCGGAATTGTTTCAGCTACAGTCGTTATTTCTTCACAAATATTAAAAATCCAATTAAGATACATTTTCACAAAAACACTTATTATACAATATTCTTTTGAAATTACTGAGCCATTTAAAAAGAGAATATGTCATTCATTTTTAAAAATTTATTTTTCAAAATTGTCTGATTTTTACTTTAAACAGACAATGTTTAATGAACACGAAATAAATAATACACACCTTCTGTTTCGCTTGCTTCTTCTGTTGCTGTAGTAACCACTGTTGTTGCAGTTTCTGTGAGAACAGAAAGTACAAAAATTTAATAAAATCAAACAACAAAGGCTCAGCCTCTAACATCTAGTAATTCATCGGTGAATTCAAAAGAGTTAATTTCAACAACAAATTAAATAAATATTAATCATAATACAATCAGTCGCTGTATAAAAAATTACAATCTTCACTACGTTTTAATAAAGTGCGTTATGTTGAATAATATGTGTTATTGAAACATACATATAGTGAATAATGTAATTTTCCTGAATATCAAAAGCATGGCGTCGAGAAAAATTATTCATATACTAAATTTCATAATTTAAAGTTATAGAAGGAGTGCCCGCTTTAAATATAAATAAATTGAAATTATTCAAATTGTTTTCAATATTTTTAATGAGAATATAAAATCTATTTCTTCATTAAGTTCGATTTACACATTCATTAGAATTTAGATTCATGTAATTATATTATTTGAATGTTTAAAATTTACAATGTTTTATGTCAGTATTTCATGTATTTTTATTATAAAATATAGCTCAGTAATGACGCTGGTTAATTATATACGTGTCATTTTCGTCGACATGATATTTAAAATTACTTCTGTAAAACAATCTCCTGATGAAAAAATTTAAGCTTAAAACACTAAATGAATAATTCATAATACTTTCCGTACAAAATATAAAAAAATTTAATTGTAATTAACTTTACCTTCTGTTGTAAATGTGGACTCCGGAATTGTTTCAGCCACAGTCGTTATTTCTTCACAAATATTAAAAACACGATTAACATACATTTTAACAAAAACACTTATTACACAAATTCTTTTGAAATTACTAAGCCATTAAAAAGAGAATATTTCATTCATTTTTATAAATTATTATTCAAAATTGTCTGATTTTACTTTAAACAAACAATGTTTAATGAACACGAAATAAATAATACACACCTTCTGTTTCGGTTGCTTCTTCTGTTGCTGTAGTAACCACTGTTGTTGCAGTTTCTGTGAGAAAAGAAAGTACGAAAATTAATAAAATCAAACATTAAAGGCTCACCCTCTAACATCTAGTAATTCATCGGTGAATTCAAAAGAGTTAATTTCAACAACAAATTAAATAAATATCATTAAACATAATACAATCAGTCGCTATATAAAAAATTACAATCTTCACTACCTTTTAATAAAGCCCGTTATGTTGAATAATATGTGTTATTGAAAAATACATATATGTGAATAATGTAATTTTCCTCAATATCAAAAGCATAGCGTCGAGAAAAATTATTCATATATTAAATTTCATAATTTAAAGTTATAGGAGTGCCCGCTTTAAATAATATAAATAAATTGAAATTATTCAAATTGTTTTCAATATTTTTAATGAGAATATAAAATCTATTTCTTCATTAAGTTCGATTTACACATTCATTAGAATTTAAATTCATGTAATTATATTATTTGAAGGTTTAAAATTTACAATGTTTTATGTCAGTATTTCATGTACTTTTATTATAAAATATAGCTCAGTAATGACGCTGGTTTAATTATAGTACGTGTCATTTTCGTCGACATGATATTTAAAATTACTTCTGTAAATCAATCTACCCTGATGAAAAAATTTAAGCTTAAAACACCAAATGAATAATTCATAATACTTTCCGTACAAAATATAAAAACAATTTAATTGTAATATTAACTTTACCTTCTGTTATAAATGTGGACTCCGGAATTGTTTCAGCCACAGTCGTTATTTCTTCACAAATATTAAAAACACGATTAACATACATTTTAACAAAAACACTTATTACACAATATTCTTTTGAAATTACTGAGCCATTTAAAAAGAGAATATTTCATTCATTTTTATAAATTTATTATTCAAAATTGTCTGATTTTACTTTAAACAAACAATGTTTAATGAACACGAAATAAATAATACACACCTTCTGTTTCGGTTGCTTCTTCTGTTGCTGTAGTAACCACTGTTGTTGCAGTTTCTGTGAGAAAAGAAAGTACGAAAATTTAATAAAATCAAACATTAAAGGCTCACCCTCTAACATCTAGTAATTCATCGGTGAATTCAAAAGAGTTAATTTCAACAACAAATTAAATAAATATTAATCATAATACAATCAGTCGCTGTATAAAAAATTACAATCTTCACTACGTTTTAATAAAGTGCGTTATGTTGAATAATATGTTATTGAAACATACATATATGTGAATAATGTAATTTTCCTGAATATCAAAAGCATAGCGTCGAGAAAAATTATTCATATACTAAATTTCATAATTTAAAGTTATAGAAGGAGTGCCCGCTTTAAATAATATAAATAAATTGAAATTATTCAAATTGTTTTCAATATTTTTAATGAGAATATAAAATCTATTTCTTCATTAAGTTCGATTTACACATTCATTAGAATTTAAATTCATGTAATTATATTATTTGAAGGTTTAAAATTTACAATGTTTTATGTCAGTATTTCATGTATTTTTATTATAAAATATAGCTCAGTAATGACGCTGGTTTAATTATAATACGTGTCATTTTCGTCGACATGATATTTAAAATTACTTCTGTAAATCAATCTACCCTGATGAAAAAATTTGAGGCTTAAAACACTAAATGAATAATTCATAATACTTTCCGTACAAAATATAAAAACAATTTAATTGTAATATTAACTTTACCTTCTGTTATAAATGTGGACTCCGGAATTGTTTCAGCCACAGTCGTTATTTCTTCACAAATATTAAAAACACAATTAACATACATTTTAACAAAAACACTTATTACACAATATTCTTTTGAAATTACTGAGCCATTTAAAAAGAGAATATTTCATTCATTTTTATAAATTTATTATTCAAAATTGTCTGATTTTACTTTAAACAAACAATGTTTAATGAACACGAAATAAATAATACACACCTTCTGTTTCGGTTGCTTCTTCTGTTGCTGTAGTAACCACTGTTGTTGCAGTTTCTGTGAGAAAAGAAAGTACGAAAATTTAATAAAATCAAACATTAAAGGCTCACCCTCTAACATCTAGTAATTCATCGGTGAATTCAAAAGAGTTAATTTCAACAACAAATTAAATAAATATCATTAAACATAATACAATCAGTCGCTATATAAAAAATTACAATCTTCACTACCTTTTAATAAAGCCCGTTATGTTGAATAATATGTGTTATTGAAAAATACATATATGTGAATAATGTAATTTTCCTGAATATCAAAAGCCTGGCGTCGAGAAAAATTATTCATATACTAAATTTCATAATTTAAAGTTATAGAAGCAGTGCCCGCATTAAATAATATAAATAAATTGAAATTATTCAAATTGGTTTTAATATTTTTAATGAGAATATAAAATCTATTACTTCATTATGTTCGATTTACACAATCATTAGAATTTAGATTCATGTAATTTTATTATTGGAAGGTTTAAATTTTACAATGTTTTATGTAAGTATTTCTTGTATTTTTATTTTAAAATATAGCTCAGTAATGACGCTGGTTTAATTAAAATACGTTTCCTTTTCCTCGATATGATATTTAAAATTATTTCTGTAATACAATCTACACTGATGAAAAAATTTAAGCTTAAAACACTAAATGAATAATTCATAATACTTTCCTTACAAAATATAAAACAATTTAATTGTAATATTAACTTTACCTTCTGTTGTAAATGTGGTCTCCGGAATTGTTTCAGCTACAGTCGTTATTTCTTCACAAATATTAAAAACACAATTAATATACATTTTCACAAAAACACTTATTACACAATATTCTTTTGAAATTACTGAGCCATTTAAAAAGAGAATATTTCATTCATATTTAAAAATTTATTTTTCAAAATTGTCTGATTTTTACTTTAAACAGACAATGTTTAATGAACACGAAATAAATAATACACACCTTCTGTTTCGGTTGCTTCTTCTGTTGCTGCAGTAACCACTGTTGTTGCAGTTTCTGTGAGAAAAGAATGTACAAAATTTAATAAAATCAAACAACAAAAGCTCAGCCTCTAACATCTAGTAATTCATAGGTGAATTCAAAAGAGTTAATTTCAACAACAAATTAAATAAATATTAAACATAACACAATCAGTCGCTGTATAAAAAATTACAATCTTCACTACGTTTTAATAAAGTGCGTAATGTTGAATAATATGTGTTATTGAAACATACATATATGTGAATAATGTAATTTTCCTGAATATCAAAAGCCTGGCGTCGAGAAAAATTATTCATATACTAAATTTCATAATTTAAAGTTATAGAAGGAGTGCCCGCATTAAATAATATAAATAAATTGAAATTATTCAAATAGTTTCATATTTTTAATGAGAATATAAAATCTATTCTTCATAAGTTCGATTTACACATTCATTAGAATTTAGATTCATGTAATTATATTATTTGAAGATTTAAAATTTACAAAGTTTTATATCAGTATTTCATGTATTTTTATTATAAAATTTAGCTCAATAATGACGCTTGTTTAATTATAATACGTTTCATTTTCGTCGACATGATATTTAAAATTACTTCTGTAAAACAATCTACCCTGATGAAAAAATTTAAGCTTAAAACACTAAATGAATAATTCATAATACTTTCCTTACAAAACATAAAAACAATTGAATTGTAATATAAACTTTACCTTCTGTTGTAAATGTGGACTCCGGAATTGTTTCAGCCACAGTCGTTATTTCTTCACAAATATTAAAAACACAATTAACATACATTTTAACAAAAACACTTATTACACAATATTCTTTTGAAATTATTGAGCCATTTAAAAAGAGAATATTTCATTCATTTTTATAAATTTATTATTCAAAATTGCCTGATTTTACTTTAAACAAACAATGTTTAATGAACACGAAATAAATAATACACACCTTCTGTTTCGGTTGCTTCTTCTGTTGCTGTAGTAACCACTGTTGTTGCAGTTTCTGAGAGAAAAGAAAGTACAAATTAAATAAATATTAAACATAACACAATCAGTCGCTGTATAAAAAGTTACAATCTTCACTACGTTTTAATAAAGTGCGTTATGTTGAATAATATGTGTTATTGAAACATACATATATGTGAATAATGTAATTTTCCTGAATATCAAAAGCCTGGCGTCGAGAAAAATTATTCATATACTAAATTTCATAATTTAAAGTTATAGAAGGAGTGCCCGCATTAAATAATATAAATAAATTGAAATTATTCAAATTGTTTTTAATATTTTTAATGAGAATATAAAAGCTATTTCTTCATTAAGTTCGATTTACACATTCATTAGAATTTAGATTCATGTAATAATATTATTTGAAGGTTTAAAATTTACAAAGTTTTATGTCAGTATTTCATGTATTTTTATTATAAAATATAGCTCATTAATGACGCTTGTTTAATTATAATACGTTTCATTTTCGTCGACATGATATTTAAAATTACTTCTGTAAAACAATCTACCCTGTTGAAAAAATTTAAGATTAAAACACTAAATGAATAATTCATAATACTTTCCTTACAAAACATAAAAACAATTTAATTGTAATATTAACTTTACCTTGAGTTGTAAATGTGGTCTCGGGAATTGTTTCAGCTACAATCGTTATTTCTTCACAAATATTAAAAATACAATTAATATACATTTTCACAAAAACACTTATTACACAATATTCTTTTCAAAATTACTGAGCCATTTAGAAAGAGAATATTTCATTCATATTTAAAAATTTATTTTTCAAAATTGTCTGATTTTTATTTTAAACAGAAAATGTTTAATGAACACGAAATAAATAATACACACCTTCTGTTTCGGTTGCTTCTTCTGTTGCTGTTGTAACCACTGTTGTTGCAGTTTCTGTGAGAAAAGAAAGTACAAAATTTAATAAAATCAAACAACAAAGGCTCAGCCTCTAACATCTAGTAATTCATCGGTGAATTCAAAAGAGTTAATTTCAACAACAAATTAAATAAATATTAAACATAACACAATCAGTCGCTGTATAAAAAATTACAATCTTCACTACTTTTAATAAAGTGCGTTATGTTGAATAATATGTGTTATTGAAACATACATATATGTGTATAATGTAATTTTCCTGAATATCAAAAGCCTGGCGTCGAGAAAAATTATTCATATACTAAATTTCATAATTTAAAGTTATAGAAGGAGTGCCCGCATTAAATAATATAAATAAATTGAAATTATTCAAATAGTTTTCAATATTTTTAATGAGAATATAAAATCTATTTCTTCATTAAGTTCGATTTACACATTCATTAGAATTTAGATTCATGTAATTATATTATTTGAAGGTTTAAAATTTACAAAGTTTTATGTCAGTATTTCATGTATTTTTATTATAAAATATAGCTCATTAATGACGCTTGTTTAATTATAATACGTTTCATTTTCATCGACATGATATTTAAAATTACTTCTGTAAAACAATCTACCCTGATGAAAAAATTTAAGCTTAAAACACTAAATGAATAATTCATAATACTTTCCTTACAAAACATAAAAACAATTTAATTGTAATATTAACTTTACCTTGAGTTGTAAATGTGGACTCCGGAATTGTTTCAGCGACAGTCGTTATTTCTTCACAAATATTAAAAACACAATTAAAATACATTTTAACAAAAACACTTATTACACAATATTCTTTTGAAATTACTGAGCCATTTAAAAAGAGAATATTTCATTCATTTTTATAAATTTATTATTCAAAATTGTCTGATTTTACTTTAAACAAACAATGTTTAATGAACACGAAATAAATAATACACACCTTCTGTTTCGGTTGCTTCTTCTGTAGCTGTAGTAACCACTGTTGTTGCAGTTTCTGTGAGAAAAGAAAGTACGAAAATTTAATAAAATCAAACATTAAAGGCTCAGCCTCTAACATCTAGTAATTCATCGGTGAATTCAAAATAGTTAATTTCAACAACAATTTAAATAAATATTAAACATAATACAATCAGTCGCTGTATAAAAAATTACAATCTTCACTACCTGTTAATAAAGCCCGTTATATTGAATAATATGTGTTATTGAAATATAAATATATGTGAATAATGTAATTTTCCTCAATATCAAAAGCCTGGCGTCGAGAAAAATTATTCATATACTAAATTTCATAATATAAAGTTATAGAAGCAGTGCCCGCATTAAATAATATAAATAAATTGAAATTATTCAAATTGGTTTTAATATTTTTAATGAGAATATAAAATCTATTGCTTCATTATGTTCGATTTACACAATCATTAGAATTTAGATTCATGTAATTTTATTATTTGAAGGTTTAAAGTTTACAATGTTTTATGTAAGTATTTCTTGTATTTTTATTTTAAAATATAGCTCAGTAATGACGATGGTTTAATTATAATACGTTTCATTTTCCTCGATATGATATTTAAAATTATTTCTGTAATACAATCTACCCTGATGAAAAAATTTAAGCTTAAAACACTAAATGAATAATTCATAATACTTTCCTTAAAAAATTTAAAAACAATTTAATTGTAATATTAACTTTACCTTCTGTTGTAAATGTGGTCTCCGGAATTGTTTCAGCCACAGTTGTTATTGCTTCACAAATATTAAAAATACAATTAATATACATTTTAACAAAAACACTTATTAAACAATATTCTTTGGAAATTACTGAGCCATTTAAAAAGAGAATATTTCATTCATATTTATAAATTTATTTTTCAAAATTGTCTGGTTTTTACTTGAAACAGACAATCTTTAATGAACACGAAATAAATAATACACACCTTCTGTTTCTGTTGCTTCTTCTGTTGCTGTAGTAACCACTGTTGTTGCAGTTTCTGTGAGAAAAGAAAGTACAAAATTTAATAAAATCAAACAACAAAGGCTCAGCCTCTAACATCTAGTAATTCATCGGTGAATTCAAAAGAGTTAATTTCACCACAAATTAAATAAATATTAAACAATACAATCATTCGCTGTATAAAAAATTACAATCTCAACTACATTTTAATAAAGCGCGTTATGTTGAATAATATGTGTTATTGAAACATACATATATGTGAATAATGTAATTTTCCTGAATATCAAAAGCCTGGCGTCGAGAAAAATTATTCATATACTAAATTTCATAATATAAAGTTATAGAAGCAGTGCCCGCTTTAAATAATATAAATAAATTGAAATTATTCAAATTGGTTTTAATATTTTTAATGAGAATATAAAATCTATTACTTCATTATGTTCGATTTACACAATCATTAGAATTTAGATTCATGTAATTTTATTAGTTGAAGGTTTAAAGTTTACAATGTTTTACGTAAGTATTTCTTGTATTTTTATTTTAAAATATAGCTCAGTAATGACGCTGGTTTAATTATAATACGTTTCATTGTCCTCGATATGATATTCAAAATTATTTCTGTAATACATTCTATCCTGATGAAAAAATTTAAGCTTAAAACACTAAATGAATAATTCATAATACTTTCCTTAAAAAATTTAAAAACAATTTAATTGTAATATTAACTTTACCTTCTGTTGTAAATGTGCTCTCCATAATTGTTTCAGCCACAGTTGTTATTGCTTCACAAATATTAAAAATACAATTAATATACATTTTAACAAAAACACTTATTAAACAATATTCTTTGGAAATTACTGAGCCATTTAAAAAGAGAATATTTCATTCATTTTTATAAATTTATTATTCAAAATTGTCTGATTTTACTTTAAACAATCTTTAATGAACACGACATATATAATACACACCTTCTGTTTCGGTTGCTTCTTCTGTTGCTGTAGTAACCACTGTTGTTGCAGTTTCTGTGAGAAAAGAAAGTACGAAAATTTAATAAAATCAAACATTAAAGGCTCACCCTCTTACATCTAGTAATTCATCGGTGAATTCAAAAGAGTTAATTTCAACAACAAATTAAATAAATATCATTAAACATAATACAATCAGTCGCTATATAAAAAATTACAATCTTCACTACCTTTTAATAAAGCCCGTTATGTTGAATAATATGTGTTATTGAAAAATACATATATGTGAATAATGTAATTTTCCGAAATATCAAAAGCCTGGCGTCGAGAAAAATTATTCATATACTAAATTTCATATTTTAAATTTATAGAAGCAGAGCCCGCATTAAATAATATAAATAAATTGAAATTATTCAGATTGGTTTTAATATTTTTAATGAGAATATAAAATCTATTACTTCATTATGTTCGATTTACACAATCATTAGATTTTAGATTCATGTAATTTTATTATTTGAATGTTTAAAGTTTACAATGTTTTATATGAGAATTTCATGTATTTTCATTATAAAATATAGCTCAGTAAAGACGCTAGTTTAATTATAATACGTTTCATTTTCCTCGATATGATATTTAAAATTATTTCTGTAATACAATCTACCCAGATGAAAAAATTTAAACTTAAAACACGAAATGAATAATTCATAATACTTTCCTTACAAAATATAAAAACGATTTAATTGTAATGTTAACTTTACCTTCTGTTGTAAATGTGGACTCCGGAATTGTTTCAGCCACAGTCGTTATTTCTTCACAAATATTAAAAACACAATTAGTATACATTTTAAGAAAAACACTTATTACACAATATTCTTTTTTGAAATTACTGAGCCATTTAAAAAGAGAATATTTCATTCATTTTTATAAATTTGTTATTCAAAATTGTCTGATTTTACTTTAAACAAACAATGTTTAATGAACACGAAATAAATAATACACACCTTCTGTTTCGGTTGCTTCTTCTGTTGCTGTAGTAACCACTGTTGTTGCAGTTTCTGTGAGAAAAGAAAGTATGAAAATTTAATAAAATCAAACATTAAAGGCTCACCCTCTAACATCTAGTAATTCATCGGTGAATTCAAAAGAGTTAATTTCAACAACAAATTAAATAAATATCATTAAACATAATACAATCATTCGCTGTATAAAAAACTACAATCTTCACTACTTTTTAATAAAGCCCGTTATGTTGAATAATATGTGTTATTGAAAAATACATATATGTGAATAATGTAATTTTCCGAAATATCAAAAGCCTCGCGTCGAGAAAAATTATTCATATACTAAATTTCATAATTTAAAGTTATAGAAGCAGTGCCGCATTAAATAATAGAAACAAATTGAAATTATTCAAATTGTTTTTTATATTTTTAATGAGAATATAAAATATATTACTTCATTAAGTTCGATTTACACAATCATTAGATTTCAGATCCATGTAATTTTATTATTTGAATATTAAAAATTTACAGTTTTATGTGAGAATTTCATGTATTTTTATTATAAAATATTGTTCAGTAATGACGCTGGTTTAATTATAATACGTTTCATTTTCCTCGATATGATATTTTAAATGAATAATTCATAATACTTTCCTTACAAAATATAAAAACAATTTAATTGTAATATTAACTTTACCTTCTGTTGTAAATGTGGTCTCCGGAATTGTTTCAGCCACAGTCGTTATTTCTTCACAAATATTAAAAATACAATTAATATACATTTTAACAAAAACACTTATTACACAATATTCTTTTGAAATTACTGAGCCATTTAAAAAGAGAATATTTCATTCATTTTTATAAATTTATTATTCAAAATTGTCTGATTTTACTTTAAACAAACAATGTTTAATGAACACGACATAAATAATACACACCTTCTGTTTCGGTTGCTTCTTCTGTTGCTGTAGTAACCACTGTTGTTGCAGTTTCTGTGAGAAAAGAAAGTACGAAAATTTAATGAAATCAAACATTAAAGGCTCACCCTCTAACATCTAGTATTTCATCGGTGAATTCAAAAGAGTTAATTTCAACAACAAATTAAATAAATATCATTAAACATAATACAATCATTCGCTGTATAAAAAATTACAATCTTCACTACCTTTTAATAAAGCCCGTTATGTTGAATAATATGTTATTGAAACATACATATATGTGAATAATGTAATTTTAAGAAATATCAAAACTTGGCGTCGAGAAAAATTATTCATATACTAAATTTCATAATTTAAAGTTATAGAAGCAGTGCCCGCATTAAATAATAGAAACAAATTGAAATTATTAAAATTGTTTTTAATATTTTTAATGAGAATATAAAATCTATTACTTCATTAAGTTCGATTTACACAATCATTAGATTTTATATTCATGTAATTTTATTATTTGAAGGATTAAAATTTACAATGTTTTATGTCAGTATTTCATATATTTTTATGATAAAATATAGCTCAGTAATGACGCTGGTTTAATTATAATACGTTTCATTTTCCTCGGTATGATATTTAAAATTATTTCTGTAATACAATCTACCCACATGAAAAAATTTAAGCTTAAAACACTAAATGAATAATTCATAATACTCTCCTTACAAAATATAAAATTAATTTAAATGTAATATTAACTTTACCTTCTGTTGTAAATGTGGAGTCCGGAATTGTTTCAGCCAAAGTCGTTATTTCTTCACAAATATTAAAAACACAATTAATGTACATTTTAACAAAAACCCTTATAACACAATATTTTTTTTAAATTTCTTAGCCATTTAGAAAGAGATTATTTCATTCATTTTTATAAATTTATTATTGAAAATTCTCTGATTTTACTTTAAAGAGACACTGTTGAATGAACTCGAAATATATAAAACACACCTTCTGTTTGGGTTTCTTCTTCTGTTGCTGTAGTAACCACTGTTGTTGCAGTTTCTGTAAGAAAAGAAATTCCGAAAATTTAATAAAATCAAACATTAAAGGCTCAGTCTGTAACATCTAGTAATTCATCGTTGAATTCAAAAGAGTTAATTTCACCAACAAATTAAATAAATATCATTAAACATAATTCACTCAGTCGCTATATAAAAAATTACAATCGTTACAACCTTCTAATAAAGCCCGTTATGTTGAATAATATGTGTTATTGAAAAATACGTATATGTGAATAATATAATTTTCAGAAATATCAAAAGCCTGGCGTCGAGAAAACTTATTCATATACTAAATTTCATAATTTAAAGTTATAGAAGCTGTGCCCGCATTAAATAATAAAGACAAATTGAAATTATTCAACTTGTTTTTAATATTTTTAATGAGAATATTAAGTCTATTACTTCATTAAGTTCGTTATACACAATCATTAGATTTCAGATTCATGTAATTTTATTATTTGGAGGTTTTAACTTAATTAAAAACATGTTCACTATTACAAATTTTAAATGTTTACAATAAAAATAAATAATACAAACCTTCTGTTTCGGTTGCTTCTTCTGTTGCTGTAGTAACCACTGTTGTTGCATTTTCTTTGTTAAAAGAATGTAATAAAATTTACTAAAATCTAACAATAAAGGTTTCAACCTTCTAATCATCGAATATTTTAATAAAGAAATTATAACAGTAATATTACTAACAATTTCTATAGAATTTCAATAAATCACCCTCACTCATTTTCTTCATGAAAAATATAAACCTTCATTACTGTTTATTAAGACCTGTCATATAAGAGTTTTAATTATTTGTCCAAATATGAATATAAAAAATGAATTTCAACTTAAAATGAGCTCTACCTTCTGTTATAATTCTTGGTTCTGCTCTGATTTCAGGCACAGTCGTCAGTTCTTCACAAATAGAAAAAAAAAATATTAATGGAATTTTTATATGGTCACTATTATAACAACACTTTCAGAAATTATTCGGACATTTAAAAAATTATATATCATTTTTTTATATATTTTTAATATTAAAAATTGTCTGTATTTACTTTATAGAAAACACTCTTCAATCAATATAAAATTAATTATATACGGTGTGCATATATATATATATATATATATATATGTGTGTGTGTGTGTATACCTTCTATTGTGGTTGTTTCTTGTGTTCGTGTCGTAACCACAGGAGTTGTAGTTCCTGAAACAAAAGAATGGAAGAAAATTTAAAAACAAACAATAGAGGCTTTATGCTTCTAACACAGTAGTGCACAAACTTTTTTGATGTGAGGGCCAAGCGAAGAATATAACTAAATGTATTAGCCTACTTACTTTCCATCTAATTCATAAATTGGGTCACTTTTATATTCTAACTTTTTCATTGAATTGAAAAGACCCGTGGGGCCACTGAAAAGACCCTTGGGGGACACATTTGGCCCGCGGGCCAGGGTTTGTGCATCACTGTTCTAATATATACAGCATATGTAGCTTCACTACTTTTTATTAAATCTCGGTTTTATAACAGTTGACATTTCACCAAAACTGAATAATATATATTGTTCGGTAGTATACGGTGCTCGGTGTGGAACAAAATTTTTCATATACTAAAATTCTTAATTTGAACTTAGTGAAGGTATTCACGTATTCAACTGTAGAATGAAATTGAAATTATAGTTGGGCCGATCAGGATTAGAAGTAACAGGTGTTCATTGTAACAAAAGCAATGATTTAGTTATTTCTCGGTAGATTACGTAATTATTCTCTTTGCGCATGCTTAGATTAGTCCTCCTTCTTCCCACACACACTTTACTATTGAAAATTTTAAATTTAGATAATTTAAAATGTTTTGTAGAGGAATTAATATAATGATTTTAAATAATGTGGGAAGGGCGTAAACCCAACTACAATATGTTTCGTGTTTGTTTGTGATAAGGAATTTAAAATTGTTTCAGTAGTTTACTATACCCCAACGAAAAAATGTCAACTCAAAACATTAAATAAATATTTTACACTATTTTCCGGACTTGTTTCAACCACATTCGTTAGTTCGTCACAAACATTAAAAACAGAATTAATATAATTTGTATACGAACATAATTTTAACACGTTTTTAAAATTATTGGATTATTTACAAAAATATATTCTATTTATTTTAATAAATTTAATATTGAAAATTGTCTGATTTTAATCGAAACAATACTCTTTGATCAACATAAAATTAGTTATACAAAATATATACTGCGTATATGCACCTTCTGTTGTGGATGTTTCTTCTATGGGTGTAGTAACCATTCTATTAACCATTAGAAACACTGTTTAATGAACTCAAAATAAATTATACAAAATATATATATACCTTCTGTTTCGGTTGCTTCTTCCGTTGCTGTAGTAACCACTGTAGTTGCAGTTTCTGTGAGAAAATAATATCCGAAATTTTAATAAAATCAAACACTAAAGGCTCAGCCTTCTAACATCTAGTAATTCAAGGCTGAATTCAAAAAAGTTAATTTCACTAACAAAATAAATAAATTTCACTGGACATCATGCAATCATTCTCTATATAAAAAATTACACACTTCTCTAACTTTTAATAAAGCCCTTAATATAAAACTTATAACATTAACACAAATTGAATAATATATATGAATAATGTAATTTTACGCAATATCAGAAGCGTGGCGACGAGAAAAATTATTCATATACTAAACTTCTTAATTTAAAATTATGGAAGCTGTGCTCACATAAAATAGTATACACAAATTGAAATTATTGAAATTGTTTTCAACATTTTTAATGTGAATATAAAATCTATTTCATTAAGTTCCATTTACAGAATTATTTGAATTCCGATTTATGTAATTTTTTTATTTGAAGATTTTAACTTAATTATAAACGTATTCAATATTACAAATTTTAAATGTTTAAAATTTAAAATGTTTTATAAGGGAATTTTTCATGTAATGTTATATATATAATATAGATTAGTAAGGACGTTGGTGTAATTATAATACGCTTCGTTTTTCTCGATATGATATTTAAAATTATTTCCGTAATACAATCTACCCTGACGAAAAAATGTAAGCTAAAAATACTAATTAAGTAATTCATAATACTTTCCATACAAAATATAAAAAAAATTTAAATGTAAAATTAACTTTACCTTCTGTTGTAAATGTGGACTCCGGACTTGTTTCAGCCACAGTCGTTATTTCTTTACAAATATTAAAAACACAATTAATATATAATTGAAAAAAAACACTTATAACACAATATTTTTGTTGAAATTACTGAGCCGTTTAGAAAGAGATTATTTCATTCATTTTTATAAATTTATTATTGAAAATTATCTGATTTTACTTTAAACAGACAATGTTTAATGAACACGAAATAAATAATACAAACCTTCCGTTTCGGTTGCTTCTTCTGTTGCTGTAACAAACACTGTTGTTGAAGTTTCTGTGAGAAAAGAATGTACGAAAATTTAATAAAATCAAACAGTAAAGACTCAGACTCTAACATATAGTAAAAACAACTTGAAATTATTGAAATTGTATTGAAATTCTATAAACATATTCAATATTATAAATTTTAAATATTTAAAATTTAAAATGTTTTCTAAGAATATTTCATGTAACGTTTTCATAAAATTTGGGAAATAACGTTATTGTATTTATTTATTTATATATTATATATATATATATAATTAATATATACCTTCTGTATCGGTTGCTTCTTCTGTTGCAGTAGTAAGCACTGTTGTTGCAGTTTCTTTGAGAAAAGAATGTAATAAAATTTAATAAAATCTAACAATAAAGGTTTCGTCCTTCTAAACATCAAATATTTTTAAAAAGAAATTACAACAGTAATATCACTAATAGTTTGAATAGAAATTCAATAAATCACCCTCATTCATTCTCGACATGAAAAATAAAAACTTTCATTACTGTTTATTAAAACCTGTTATATAAGAGTTGAAGTATTTTAACAAATACTAATATAAAAAATTAATTTCAACTTGAAATCAGCTCTACCTTCTGTTATATTTCTTGGTTCTGATCTAATTTCAGGCACTGTTGTCAGTTCTTCACAAAGAGAAAAACAGTATTAATGGAATTTTTATACGGGCACTATTATAACAACATTTTTGAAAATTATTCGGTAATTAAAAAAATTATATTTTGTTTATTTATATATTTTTAATATTGAAAATTGTCTGACTTTACTTTAAAGAAAACACTCTTTAATCAATATAAAATTAATTTTATATATATATATATATACCTTCTAATGTGATTGTTTCTTGTCTGTGTGTCGTAAACACAGTAGTTGTACTGCCTGAAACAAAAGAATGGAAGAAAATTTAAAAACAAACAATAGAGGCGTCATGCTTCTAACATCTAGTTGTTCAAGGGAGTATTCAAAGCAGTAATACCACTGATGAAACAATAAAATTTCAATAATAATCATGCATTTGTTCTCCATATACAACATATGAACCTTCACTACCTTTTATTAAATCTCGGTTTTATAACAGTTAACATTTCACCAAAACTGAATAATATATATTGTTCGGTAATATACGGTGCTCCGTGTGGAACAAAATTTTTCATATACTAAAATTCTTAATTTGAACTTAGTGAAGGTATTCACGTATTCAACTGTAGAATGAAATTGAAATTTTAGTTTGGCAGATCAGGATTAGAAGTAACAGGTGTTGATTGTAACACAAACAATAATTTAGTTATTTCTCGGAAGATTGCTTAAATATTCTCTTTGCGCATGCCGAGATTAGTCCTCCATCTTCCCACACGCTCTTTACTATTAGAAACTTTAAATTTAGAAAATTTAAAATGTTTTATAAAGGAATTTAATATAATGATTTTAAATAATGTGGGAAGGATGTGAACCTAAGTACAATATGTTTCGTTTTTGTTTGTGATAAGGGATTTAAAATTGTCTCAGTAGTTTACTCTACACCGACTGGAAAATGTCAAATCAAAACATTAATTAAATATTTTATACTATTTTCCTTACAAAACCGAAAAACAATTTCAATTTAAAATTAACTTTACCTTCTGTTGTAATTGTTGTTTCCGGACTTATTTCAACCACAGTCGTTAGTTCTTCACAGAGAGTAAAAACAAAATTAATATAATTTATATACGAACATAATTATAACACGTTTTTAAAATTATTGGATTATTTAGAAAAATATATTTTATTTATTTTAATAAATTTAATATTGAAAATTGTCTAATTTTACTCGAAACAACACTGTTTGATCAACATGAAATTAGTTATACAAAATATGTACTGCGTATATATCTTCTGTTGTGTATGTTTCATATACGAGTGTAGTAACCATTATAGTAACCATAGTAAACACTGTTTAATGAAAACAAAATAAATTATACAAAATATATATATATATATACCTTCTGTTTCGGTTGCTTCTGCTGTTGCTGAAGTAACCACTGTTGTTGCAGTTTCTGTGAGAAAAGAATGTACGGAAATTTAATAAAATCAAACACTAAATGCTCAGCCTTCTAACTTCTAGTGATTCAAGTATGAATTCAAAAGAGTTAATTTCACTAACAAAATAAATAACTTTTGTTAAACATCATGCAATCGTTCTCTATATAAAAAATTACATACTCCACTACCTTTTAATAAACCCCATTATATTGAATAATATATGTTTTTGAATAATATATGTGAATATTGTAATTTTACATAATATCAGAAGCTTGGCGTCGAGAAAAATTATTCATATACTAAACTTCTTAATTTAAAGTGATAGAACATGTGCTCGCATTAAATAGTAAAAACGAATTGAAATTATTCAAAATGTTTTTAAAATTTGTAATGAGAATATAAAATCTATTATTTCATTAAGTTCCATTTGCACAATTCCTGTGATTTTTTTTTATTTGAAGATTTTAACTTAATTATGAACATATTCAATATTATAAATTTTAAATGTTTAAATTTTAAAATATTTTATGAGGGAATTTCATGTAGTATTCTTATATAATATGGGTAAGGACGTTAGTGTAATTATAATACCTTTCATTTTTCTCGATATGATGCTTAAAATTATTTTGGTAATACACTCTTCCCTGACGAAAAAATGTAAGCTAGAAACATTAATTAAATAATTAAAAGTTTTTCCTTAAAAAATATATAAACCATTTAAATGTAAAACTTAATTAAAATCATAGTCGCGCTTTACTATTAGAAAATTTATATGGATAAATTTTAAAGGTTTTATAAAGTGAATTTATATAAGGATTAATGCTTCTTAATATCTCATATTTGAAGCGTTTATGTAAAACAATTATAGCACTAACATAATAAATAAAATTTCGGTAAATAACATGTAATCAAACTGCACATAAAAAATTACGAATCTTCACTACTGTGTTTAAAGCGGGTTATGTAAGAGTTAAAACTTTTTATCCAAATACAAAAAATACATATGAACTATAAAAAAACATGTAAGTTTAGTAACTCGACGTGAAGTAAAAGTATTGACATACATGATTTCTTTATTTTAATTTGTCGAAGCGGTCCACGCATTAAATCATGCATCTGGAAAATGTGCAGTTATTCGTTATATTTCGATATTGTGGTACTTTTCTTTTTGGCCGATAGATGTGAATTAAATGTTGTTCATTTTCTTCAGTACAGGGGATTAACAATGAAAAACACCCTCTGCCACGTAATAGCTTTATGTTCTCCCCTCGTTTGATGAAATGTCGCCAGGTTGTTATTAACTTTTTCTTTTGTACCGTAATGGTCAACGCCCTGGTTTCCGAACCATAATGCCCTGAGTTCAAATTAATGATGTACCGATTCCAAAATTTAGCCGATGCCGATTCTTTGCCGAAATTTTTAAAAATCAATTCCCTTCATAAATATTACTAATCTAATGTGAAAACTTTCAATTTTCATATTTTTGAATTTCAAGTGTGTTCAAATGTCTTCTTTAGCTCACCCACAATATATGTACAGTATCAGAATTTGTTACTCATATACCGTAGCTAAAGTAATATTAATTAGTTTTATTACGCAGTAAAATGATAAAATAATTAAATTTTAGTTTCATAAATTGAATACGAATATTTAAAGTAATTAGTTTTCCTTATGTTCAAGGTATTTCTTTTTCTTCAACAATATAAATTTAAAAAAATTTCAGTATAATTTCAAGGCCCTGGTGGCTTATTTGAATAAAAAAATGGATATACGATTTGGGTTTATAAAATTATTAAAATACTTAAAATTACGTCAACCTAATAAGATGGTTTAATATAAAAATTATTAATTACAACTTAATATAGAATTATTATTAATGTACTCTATTGTAGAGTAGGAGGTTACAATAGTTTATAATATTTAGAGATTAGTTAGAGAAAATGTAAATTTGTGGTAGACTTATTAAAGTTTGCATTTTTCGTTAATGTAAAATATTTTTATGGAATTGCACTTTGAAATGAGTATAAATTATTATAAATAGTGTTTTTTGTTTGTTCAGTTTTCTCTAAATATAGAATTTGTTTTGTAATGAAAATTTTAAAATTTCAAAGAATCGGTAAGAGAATCGCATAAATTTGGCCGATGCCTAAAAAATTGCCGATTCTGCAGATGCCGATTAATCGGTACACCACTAGTTCAAATTTTTGTGGGGGGATTGAATTTTGCATGTATATATATATATATATATAATATATATATATATACTGTATGTATGGCTGATATTCACATTGAACGTGCGAACTTTATTTTGAAATAACCCGCAGTATAAAGTGAACCATCCAACCGAGTACTTTCAAGTTTATTAAAATTTCTTTACAGGGAAAGTAAAGATTAGTTGAAATAAATTCGAAAATACTCGGAGTGGATGTTTCACGTTTTCCGGCGGGTTATTTCCATATATATATATATATACACACACACTGTATATTACCTGATTCTATTTCCAAATTTCGTACGGTGTTGTCTGTTTGAGAAAAAAAAAGAGTCTCTATGAATGAAATTAAAAGTTACTTTTAAAATTATTACTATTATTTATTATTATTATTATTATTATTATTATTATTATTATTATTATGATAAAAATAATATAAATACTGTATATATCCATCTTTCAATATTTTTTAAAATAAAGTTTTTATCATAAAGTTCTTACTTATTTTTTGAATTCTTGATAAGATATCTGTTAATGCGACCTTCATCTGTATATCTTCCTCGCAAAGGAACCCTTCAGGTATGGTTATTCCTCTTCTTCGTTTATCTTCCCTAATAATTATCTCTTTCATCTCCGATTGAGACTTAACTGATTCTGATATTTGCTTCGGCATATTCACAAATGACCTAATTTTACCTACGAGCAATTAATGAAGTATTAATTTATTCCTCTTATTATTCAAAATATACTCAGACTATTTCAAAAATATTTTATGAATAGTAGGAATATATGAACTTATACATAAATTTACAGTAAAAACTTACCTGCTTTGCCAGATATTCTGCACTCGATGGTCCAGTAAAAATTGTCTATACATCGATCACGCCATGGGCAATATTCATTACATCTTTGTGCTTTCTTACTGCAGCTAACCTTAGCTGTTAAAGAAAATGAGAACTAAGTTCACAATTGAATGAGTAACTACATTGGTATAAAATAGTCATTGTGGGAAATATAAAGTATATATCGAGGTTGAGGTCGCAAACGTGTCTAATGACTAGAGAAACTACAAAAGGTTGGTTGAAATAAGATATTGAGGAGAGCAGGAGAATAACAGTTTAATATTGTATGAATTCATCATCATTTATATAACTCCAGTGTTTAAACTGTATGTGTTGAAATAATAATAACTCATTATCTTTCTGAATGCATTGTATAATCAATAATATGTATTCCTTTCTGACTAATGTTTTTGTATTCTTTTTTTAACTATAGAATTTCACCTGTCATTTCATTGGGTACAGATGATTCTGAAAGGGCAAATGTCAGACCGGTATATAAAATGAATTATTTTACTTAAGTCTGTTCACGTTAAAGCCTTAACTTGATTAGGAATTCTGATCAGTATGTACAGTTGTACACTGAACATATAGAGGCTATCACAGTTCTGAATTATTAGGTCTGTAATCTCTCCGCTTTGTTCCAAAATCATTAAGTATTTGAAAGGCAGATTCAAATCCGAACGAAACCAATTTACAAATTAATATATCCCAAATTATTTAATCCACTAACTGTTTGTCCACAGATGAATGTAATGATTGGAATCAATGAGTAAAATATGTAAAAACCATTTTAAGAGTATTCTACTTCTCAATATACTACAGTTAAACTGAATCATGAAACGTAATTTAAATATAAATGAAATATTAAAAAATTACAATGACAATGGTATTGATAACCTAATAAAGACATTTTCCAATTTATTTTAACTTTACTTCTGAGTATTATCAACATTTAAACCATAATATTCGTATATAAACAGGCGACAGGCAACATTCGGAACTCATTTCCTCATCTTTTGGGATGAGTGTGCCCCTAGGGTCACCTGAGCCCGAGCACGACAGGGTAATGAATGGGCCGGATCAACCCAACTTGGTGCCAGCAGTTGGGACCGAACTCAGAGCTTCACTTCCAAGAGTCCGACACCGTAACCACTGAGCTACCTGGAGCTCTATATTTGTATATAAATTCTAAATCAAATTTTCAAACTGATAAAAAGTGTTATATGTATTCCATGCTCCGACGCTTAAACGGCCTTACAAAATCCTATATATTCCTCAATTTATACCATCCTCTACCGAATTTATTTTGCATGCAAAGCATGTCAGTGTTACAATTGCTTTACGCCAACACCCATCGCACGGATATTTAAAAATATTATTGGTGGTACGAAACAAAATACTATAATGTAGGACACATCTTCACAAAATTCAAGGCAGACAGTAAAAATGTTTTAGGCCTTAAAAGTATAGCTAACTAATGATGTTTAGTTCTTAGAATGTAAGCAGAACAGTTTTTTTTAGTACAGTATTTAAAATTTGATATCTTTATTTAACTATATTTTCTAAAACATTAACATATATTTTGTATTGTAATAGTATCAGGAAACACAAATTATATTATAATATTTACTTTAAATGATCATCACAAATATCAATGTCCACAAGGGAAAGATTGAGGATAGTGTTAGTGATATTGAGGATAGTTGGTGGGAACACAAATTCAAATTTAGGTGATGGAACAGTTCAATGGGGCGAGCGTTGTAACTACTTGTACGTGGGGAGCTAAAATATAGCCTGGTATGTTCCTTGATGGTATGTAATTCTTTAATATCTAGGATGGAATTACCTAACTGAAATACATTCAAATCCAAGTAATTCTATTCAAAATGCATTTACGAATGGTTTTATCAGTGGACAACTAGAGTTATTTCTTAACTCCTTGTAATCTCCTAAAAAACTTATGATTTTTTTGAGGTATTTCAAGGTTTTTATACAAATATAGTGCTAATTTTCGCTACCATATAGACATTTCTTTACATTCTTCAGACTCGCATTTCCCAAACTATGGGTAAATTTTCCCATTGGGGTAATTTGGCTTTTTCATTGGGGTAATTTGGTACTCTGCAAGTACTTCTAAAGTACAAAAAGTGCATAAATAAACGACAAGGCAACACTGGGACTGGCTTTTCGTGGGGTACAAGTAGGGTGAGGGTCATTATGAAGGTTTCCATGTGAAAATTGGGTAATGACTCAAAATCTTTGGGAACCACTGCTTTAGATCATGATCTAACTTATATATAAGTAATAATGAGAAACTCTGTATGTAAAAGTAGCAAGCAAGAAGAATTACTACTAGTTGCGAATACCCAAAACTATCATACTGCACTAGCTCCTTTGTGTATTAAGGTCAGGTCCGCCTAGAATTGCTAAAATTTCCCAAATCAAATGCTGGTTCCGTTCCGAAAGATTTTAACAGTACTGTGTCAAAAATTCGATTACTGACTGGTTTGAACCCAGATAGTGTGCAGGTTTCTAAAGGTGCATCAAAATTTAAAAATCAAACCAAACTTGAAATAAAATGCATAATCATAGGATGCATTCCCAGCCAACCATATTCATATACATTATATATATCAGCCACGTACAAACATGATCAAAATTCAACATGCATTTCTCCATTCCATAATATTTCATTTAATTTCCAAACTGAAACGATGCATTAAGTTTCGAATATAGTCTACTTCTGGTCATCAACGATTAACATAAAGAAGTTCCAAAATGTGAAATAAAAAGGCTTAATTAATTAATTAAATAATTAGTGCACAGTAGCGACTTGTTGCCTAATATTTCAGAAAGTGGTGGCTTAATGATGAACTGTTTAACTCCACTCTCAAACTCGTCCTTCTGATGCGCTGCATAACAAGTTATAAACAGTCATAAAAAATGAATCGAGGTTTCATATTTCCTGGACAGTTGCGAAAACATGAGTAGCATTTAATGTACGGTACGTATATTTGTGATGATATTAGCGTAAAGGTAACATTCACTCAGGAGGGCCAGAAACTGGCAGAGCGCTCACGCCAAACTAATGCGGCCCATTGCGCTAACTTTTCTATTATTATCACCACCATCAACGTGGTTCAAACCCCTAACCTCAACGTCTTCGCTTATAGAGAAACGGTGTTACCCACTGGGCTACAGACTCTGGCGATACTAACGAAAAGGACTCACTATAGGGAGAATTTTCAAACTTATTCAACCCTTCAAATAATTGAATTAAGAAGTAATTGGGACATTGTGAAAACAAATATAGTAATAATAAAAATAATAATAATAACAATAATAATAATAAACATCTTACGTAATAACACGGATCCTGGTGGATTACTAGCAGTGTTTAACATATTCCAAAACCATTCCGCGTTCTCATTTTGGTTAACATTGGTTAGTGGTTTAATGGATTTAACTTCAGTTTCTTCTTCGTTAGTAATCGGACCCTCAGCTACGTTTAAGTTTCTGTCTTGAATTTCTTTTAAAATATTGGAAAGTTGGCTTGTATCCGATAACTTTCTAAACATTCCACTTCTGCTTCGGAAGATGCGAGCTTCATGAATGCTTGATATGATTAGTAAAAGTAGTAGATTTCTAAAGATGAGTGGTATCATCTGAAAGGAGAAAAGGGAAATAAAGGAAAATTATACTTTAAAAGGTAAATTAATAACATTTTTTTTTCGGACAGTTTTGAGAAATATTTTAATCTATTTTTATTGTCTATGAAACTTCCCTTATAGTTAGGTTACATTATGCTGGGTTGGGTTAAGCTAAATTGGGTTGGGTTAGATTAGGTTAGATTAAATCCTTATGAGTTTCGTCATCTTTGTGTGTATAGGTCCAAAGTTTTCGTCATCTCTGTGTGTACAGGTTCAAAGCTTTCGTCAAAAAGTGTCTCGACTTCAATTGTTTTTCTTTTCTCTTTTTTTTTTGCCATAACGTTCGCGAAAAAGAGATTCGATTCCAAAACTGTTGGATTACGAATTTATCGATTTATTGATGATGGGCCGGCAAGCTGAGCTGTGGCATGTGTGCCAAAATGTGACACTCCAAGTTATACCAGCTGACACCCAAAATTCAGAATTTCGCTTTAAAAAAAAAAATGAGACAATAATAGAGGCGGAGGAGATTGTAGACACCAATCAACCAAGGAAGTACTCCTGGGGAAGACGTTAGGCAGGAGACAGGGAGTACTGGGACTCCCGTTTCCCTGTCACTGTCCTCCTTAGCTGATCTTTTTCCGTGTTTCACCCACCCTATGAGCAGTCCATCATGCTCTCAAACACACACTTCTCCCTCTATTCCTGACTACACATACATGCATGTGACACACTACACAATCTTTTCAAAATTTAAAAAAAATATTAAGAATAATATTTGTATTTTGTATCTCTTCTCTTTCTATGGGGCGACATTTTTCCGGTCGTTCACCCTTGGCCCCTCCTCCCTGCATAAAAAAAATCATAGAAATAAATGTATCGAACAATTAACAGGCATAAATGGACATTCTGAAACCCTAACAGTTGGAGCGTATATAAACAACAGCTCCTATGTAATATGAGGCATCAACCGACCACCAAACGATAACTTGCTAACATTTATTGCAAGCATAAATAAAACTTTATAATAATAATAATTTCTTCTACAATCTCATCACTGCAAATGGCTTTAATTTAACCATTACTAAGCCAACAAGGCTACATTATATCATTGAAAACTCCAATTTATTATACCAAATCTGGGTGCGGTATTCCCTTGACTGTATGTCAGGTATACTCTTATTACATATTATGGAACATCTGCCCTCATACACAATGCTAGTTATAAACAGTAAATGCTATTTACAATGTTATTTACAAACGGAAGAGAAAATAAAAATTGACTATAAACGCTACAACTACTATATAATAATACGTAAATTGAAATTTATCAGAGAAGTATCAACTTTTGACTGGGTGGGAATAACTGAAAGTAACTGTGACGCAGAAACGAAATTTCAAACATTCCCAAACATACTAATAGATATATTTAATGCTAATTTTCCTATCAGCCCTAATTTTAAGCATAAACTGTAAATACTTGTTGTATAAATTATGGAAGAATGATATTATCAATGAACAAACATATAAAAATTATTGTAACTGATTAAATTCACTCATCAAAACCACAAAAGTGGACTATTATTGTTTTAAAATCAACGAACAAAAATTTAATCTTAAAGGACTGTGGGATACTTTAAAGGGTTTAGCTAACGTCAAATAAAGAAAAGACAGTATCTTTGCTATCACAGGACAGAATTTCCTACAGTAGTCACACAGATATGGCTAATTTATTAAATAATTTCTTTTCAGAAATAGGAAGCAACATGGCAGTAGCCACTCCAGACTTAGACAGCCACTACCAACAATATATGCCACAGCCCGCACCAAATACATTCTTCGTTGAACCATTTCTGCCAAACGAAACCTTAGCCACAGTGAAAAATTTTAAAAATAAGAACGCAGCTATCAGTTCCGGTCCATTAAAAAATATATATAAACTAATAATAATATCAGATGATAGCAACTCCACTCAAAATGCTTATGAATGAGTCAATAGTACAAGGTGTATTCCCTGATCACCTGAAGATAGCCAGGATTTGTCCAGTATTCAAATCAGGTAGCCCTGATTCTCCATCCATTTACCAACCAATCTTCATATCACAAACTTTAAGTAAAGTAATTGAAAAAATCGTATACAAATTCGTAATCAAATTCTTAGCTAAACACGACACTCTAACACAAACGCAATTTGGATTTAGAGGTCACACCTTAGAAAACACTATCAACATGCTATTAGAAATACCTATAAAAACCTAAACTATTAAAAAACACAATCTTAGTTTTCCTCGACCTGTCGAAAGCCTTTCAAACGTCCTCACTTGATATCTAACAAGATAAATTAAACATATGTGGCATAAGGGGAAATATAATAAATTGGTTTAAATCATATCTCTCTAATCATCACTGGTTAAAGTTAGACACTTCATCAGAATATGCTATATTGGAAAGTAGAGTTCCACAAGGATATATCCTTGGACCCTTACTTTTCTTCATGCATGTAAATGAATTTTACTGATCAACAACATTAAACTGTATTCAGTATCCAGACAATACAACGCTCAATTCTACAAACCACGATATCAACTCCCCAGTAGATGAAATGAACAGGCAATTGGAACATATCTATAAATGGATGTGTGCAGTTAAGCTTTTACCGACCTTGGAAAACTCATCATACATACAGTATATGACTGTAACTAAAAAACCTGTATTCGCGCACACTCCATTAATTATCTAACAAAAAGTCAACCTTATTCATTGTTAAGCACTTCACTAGAGGGATAGCCTATGAGCGGGTAGGCAAAACATAACCACGTTTAACTCGAGCTAACGCGGGCCTGATTTCAGCTAGCCCCGTTTAGCAGAATCACACCCGAGTCCACCCCCTCCCTCTTGCTTCCCTTCCCCTTTACTCCACCGCGACAATCGTGAAGTAGCCCCACTGACCAACGTTTTTGTTGCTACCAGCTACCAGCGTACAGAAGAAAGGTTTTGCTTATATTATAGGCAACTTTTACGTATATTGAAATTGACATGTAGAAAGAATGGCAATTTATGGTCAACTTCGGATGTTTCATAAGTGATGAAATATTCATGCAGGGCTAAGCCCCGGAAGCGCCCATACATGCGACGCCACTAATATATATATATATATATATATATATATGTGCCTCAGTGGTGTAGTGGTTAGCATCGCTGACTACGAATCCATGGGCCCCGGGTTGGATTCCTGGTGACGACAGGCAACGCACAACTAACCCATCTACAGATCTACGGAAGCTAAGGCTAACAAAGACCATAAGATCCACTCTAAGTTAGCCCAAGAGAAAGGAAAGAGTAGGGGGTTAAGAGAAGAAAATAAGGGGTTAAGTAAGTAGCAACACCTATCACTCATGGGTTAACATTCATTCAGAAAAAGAGAAAAAAGACTCACCATCATCATCCGCCGGCCACTGCCGACAAGTCAGAAAAATAGTCGGAGAGAATAGGAAAGGGGTGAAAGATGAAAAGAAGTAAAATAAGAACGCTTACAAACCATGCAAACACAGTCTTAACTCACAGTCATACCATGCAAACTGCAGACATGCAAGTAAAGAGAGTTACAGACATGCAAGTAAGGAGAGGATAAGAAAACAAAAAGTAGGTAAAGTTAACAAAAAATGGGTTAGTTTACTCTACGAGCTACATCTACGTTCGTGTTAGTCTAATTTTTTTTTTTATTTTATTGCTGGCATCACACGCTGGTATGTCACAAGCTGGCATTAATCGCCAACAGACTCATCCTTGACCACCACCCCCAGAGCTCCTGTTATTAATTGTTTTTTTTATTTTAAACAACGTTAATATTTTTAAAATGCCAATCTAGACGGTTCTTAAACATATTAACGCTGGTAGAGTTCACGACGGGCGCGGGAAGATTATTCGATTTACCAATTACTTTAAACGTAAAGATGTTTTTAGCGATATTAGTAAAGAAACGTCTGCCACGCAACTTAAATCCGTTACTACGAGTATTGCTATTATCGAAAGTGAACAGTCGATGTTATTAACGATTTTGAAAACTTCAATAAGCTCCCCCCCTTCATCTCCTAGTTTCGAGTGAATGCAAGTCTAACTCTTTAATTCTATCTTCATAAGGCTTGTTGGGCAATGACGGAATCAGTTTCGTGGCACGACGCTGAACCCTTTCTAACCTATCAATATCATCACGCAAATACGGGCACCAAAACTGAACGGCATATTCTAAATGAGGCCTGACTAGGGACTTGTAAAGGGGCAATATAATATCCTTCGATTTAAATTCAAAATTACGCGCTATGAAGCCTAACATCCTATTAGCTTTTGCGCAAGACTCCAGGCACTGGTTCCTAACATTTAAATCCTTAGATACGCGTACGCCTAAATCTACTTCCTCGTCAACGCTCGCTAACTCTCTATCATCCATCGTGTACGTGTAATTATTGTTACGAGAACCTACATGCAAAACTTTACATTTGTCTACGTTAAATTGCATCTGCCACTTATCCGTCCACTCCATAATCCTATTTACATCGTCTTGGAGCCTATTTCTATCGTCCTCGTTAACAACCTTACCGCCTATTTTAGTATCGTCCGCGAATTTTGACACGTTACTAGTCAATCCTACATCTATGTCGTTAATGTAAATTACGAATAGCAATGGGCCTAACACTGAACCCTACCATTAACAACGACCCTCTGTCTCCTAGCACGAAGCCATTCCTCTAACCAGTTAGCTAACTGACCACGTATACCGAGCGCTTTAACCTTCGCAATTACTCTTCTATGCGGAACTGTATCGAACGTCTTTTTAAAATCTAAATAAATAACGTCAGCCGCTCTATGCCTATCGTATTCGCGCACTATTTCGTTATAAAATTCTAACGAATTAGTTAAACAAGATCTATCGCGTCGAAACCCATGCTGACTACTATTAATCAAATCTCTACTTTCTAAGTGATCGATGATACGATCCCTAACTACGGATTCCAAAAGTTTACCGACAATTGACGTTAAGCTAATGGGCCTATAATTGCTAGCTACTGTGCGGTCGCCTTTTTTAAAATTGAGCGTGACGTTAGCTAATTTGAAGTCTTCAGGAATAATCCCCGTTTCGAGTGACTGATTAAAGATCTTCGTTAAGGGGCCTACGATAATGTCTTTCAAATCTTTCAAATGTCTGGGATAAAAAGCGTCAGGGCCTGGAGCCTTGCTAACTTTTAGCCTATCGATATAATGTGCAATCTCATCCTCGTAAACAGTTATTTCATCCAAAATAGTCTCGCTACTAAATGGAACGATATCGTCCACGTCGGGAACATTATTTACGTCTTCTACGGTAAAAACTGCCGCCAAAAAGTTATTGAAAATACCCGCCATCGCCTGAGCGTCAGAAGCCAAAGAGCCATTAACATCCACTAGAGGGCCTATGTTATCTTTTATCGGCTTACGATTATTGACGTATTCAAAAAACTTTTTTGGATTATGTTTACTATCCGCAGCTATAAGTATCTCTAAATTACGGTTAGCATTCCTAACTGATCTTTTAACCTGACGTCTAAGCTTGATATATCTATTAAAGTTAGCTGCCGTGCCATTGCGCTTATTAAGTCTATACGCTCTGTTACGCTCGTTTATGAACTCGCCTATTTCCCTAGTCCACCACTTGGGCCTACCATGATTTCTAGCGCGCTTGGGCCTACGAGGAATAAACTCCCTTTCAATATTCATAAAACTTTCTTTAAACGCCTCCCAATGCAAATTTGTGTCATTACCCACTACTCTCATCCTATCCGCAAAACTATCAAAATTAGCCCTACGAAAATCAGGGACTTCTATTACGTTACTATCCTTAGTGTTTTCTATCAATAACTTAAACCTAAGAATTTGATGATCACTACGTCCTAAACTCTCGCCTACTTCTGAACCTTCGACTATATTTTCGGCGTTCGTCATCACCAAATCTAAAATATTGTCACCTCGCGTTGGTTCGGTAACCATCTGTCGTAAAAAATTATCTTCCGTGAACTCAATCAATCTCAAACAGTCCTCATTACCAGTGAAAGTCTCGTAATTAACATTAGGGCACTGTAGGGCGGGTCATACTATGCATTTTTTTAAATCAATGGAGATGGGTGTTCAAATGACATATTTTGGTGTATAGAACACAATTCTGAAGAAAATATTTAATTCTGATAACCCTAACCTACATCATTTTGCAGTTGATTATTATTAAATTGTTGATTATTTTACTATTGTAGTTACCCCAGAATATGTCTTCTCACGTTTTCTATCATGGCTGCTCACATTATCTCTCATAGAGCATTGTTCTAACTAATTCATATAAACACATAATGTAATTCATATAATAATAATAATATTTAAATACTCAAATAAAAAGGTGTGCCATTCCACTTAATTGTAATTATCATACAGTTTGGTATTTGAAATATTTTGACGGTTTTCTGGCGCGTTTTTTGACTTGCAAGTGTCAGATTACCAGTTGTGAGTGGGGAGGCTGTGAGGGCTGTGTTATCCAAGCCCACATTAACTGTTCCTGCAGCAGAGAGAAAAAGATTCCTGTGAAAGATCTTGCCTACATCAAGGGACAGAAAGAGAAGGTTGGAAGTAAGGGACCCCACCAAATAGGGGGTCCTGATCTACCAGAGCACAAGAGACAGGTGAGGACATTGAAAAGGCAGTGGATGGAAAGGTAGGCAGAGAAAAGGAGAAGGAGCAAGGAGGAAAGTGCTGCAGTAGCAGAGAAGGCAGCCAGGAAGGATGTTAAGAGATTTTGGCAGATGGTGATGAGGATCTGGAATTGGAGAGAAGTGGTGATGAAGATGAGTTTGTTCCTGAAGTTGAGCTCTTCCCTCAAACTGACCCTGAGCCAGCAGCTTCGGCAAAGGTACAGAAAAACTATGATGAGATTCAAAACATTGCCCTTGCTAGTGTAAGGTATGGCATAGGGCTGAGGCCAACTGCAGCGATAGCAACAGCAGCTCTGATTGACGCAGGAATCATCACAGAAGACAATACAAGTAAAGTGATTGATAAGAGCAAGGTCAAGAGAGCACAGGAGAAGTCGATGAGAGAGCTGGGGGAACAGTTCGAGAAGAAGTGCAGGGAGGAGGGGGGGATCTCTTGCATCCTCTTTGATGGGCGGATTGACCTGACCAATGTGATGATGGAAGCTGAGGGCAGTGACCAATCTTTTCCCGCAAAGATCAAGGAAGAACACTATAGTGTTGTTAGTGAGCCTGGCAGCTACTATCTGTTCCACTTTACCCCAGAGAAAGCAACTAAAGAGGAGTCACATGCGGAGAAGATTGCTAAGGTCCTGTTTGCCTGGCTGAAAGAGAGGGGTTATGATAGACCTTGTTGGCCATTGGAGGAGACTCAACAAATGTCAACACTGGTGTGAAAGCTGGAGTAATGCGGAAGCTGGAGCTGCACCTGGGGAGAAAGCTGGTCTGGTTGGTGTGCAACCTGCACACTGTTGAACTTCCCCTGCGCCATCTCATTGTTGACCTTGATGGCCCTACTCTGTCAGACAAAAAGTTATCCGGGCCAATAGGAAAGCTCCTTGATTCTGCTACAGACTTTGATATCAATCCAAACTTCACCCGAATCTCTGTTGGCCCTCCAGTGATCAAGCTTCCTGACAAGGTCATTCAAGATCTCTCAACTGATCAATACTATGGCTATAAAATTGTCTGTGCAGTCAGGGATGGAGTACTTCCTGCAGGGCTGGCTCTGTTAGAGATAGGACCAGTGAACCACAGCCGCTGGCTCACCACAGCGAACAGACTTCTCAGGCTCTGGGTGTCAAAGCTCGGACTTAAAGGAAAGAACCTGAAGATTCTGCAATTCATTGTGGAATTCATCATTGGAGTGTATTACCCATGTTGGTTCAACGTGAAGGTCAAACACTCCTGGATCGAAGGGCCTAGGCACATCCTCTTTCAGCTGGACTGCCTCAAGTCCCAGAGAAAGGAGGTGCTGGATATTGTGATGCCAACTGTGAGAAGATCTGCTTGGTATGCCCACAGTGAAGTCATCCTCCAAACACTACTCTGCTCTGAGGATCAGAAGGAGAGGATTGAAGGGGTGGAGAGAATCCTGGCCATCAGGGGAGAGGGGGACCCACACTCAGCTGGGGGACTCCTCTGTTAGGAGCAGAAGGACACCTGACATCAATTGTGATGCTTCCAGCATCGGTGACTTGATCAGCTGGTCAGAAGGTGTGTCAGAGCCACCTCTCACCTGCTCTCTAAGCACCTCAGAGGCGAAAAACTTCATCAACACCCCCATGGAGGTGCGCAACTGGCCTTGCCACACACAAAGCATTGAGAGGGTTGTTTAAATGGTGACTGAGGCTTCTGCTAAGTACTTCTCACAGGAAAAGAGGGATGGAGGGATCAGGGCTCAGGAGACCAGCAGGAAGCTGATGTCCAAGTCTGAGTCAAAGCAGGATTTGTGCAACCTGGCAAAGTTCAAGATGTCAGGAGAATGATCTTTGTAATTATATCCAGTGATATACATGCAGTTCACCTATTAATAAATATATGTAAAGTTGATTTGGCCTTGTCAATATAAATGATTTACCTTATATCTTTTAATATATTATAAAGGGGTTCAAAAGGGTAAAATTGGCAATTTAGAAATACAAAATGATGTAGGTTAGAGTTATCCTATCATAATTTAGACACCCCTGATGGTAGGATTTCCTTCAGATTCATGTTGTCACCTGAGTACGACCCGCCCTATTAGGACAGTTAAAGTCTCCGACAATTATACTATTCCGATTGTCAATAAAGTTACCAAGAAGTGAGTAAAATCTAGTATCGGTATCGAGGGGTTGAACGGGAGGTCTATAAACAACAACAAAATTAAAACTAATACTACGCGCCCTAACTTCAACGCATATCGCATTAATTGCTGCCGGAAAATCTATCTTAACCTCGATAGCCCGAAGGGAATTACGAATGTACAGCAAAACGCCGCCACCAAACCTATGTAACCTATCATTAGTAAAGAGTTTAAAACCCGGTACATCAAGTTCCCCCAAAAAGTCCCGAGTCACGGTATTTAACCACGTTTCAGTGATAGCAACTATATCGTAGTTGCCGGAATAAATTATCGCCTTAAATTCGTTTAATTTATTTCTAATACTATACGCATTACAATAAAAGACGTTTAAGTTATTTTTTACCACGGGCCCGCGTTTTAAACTATTTATCACGTCGGGCCCGCGTTCCCCGGACCCACAACGTTAAAAGAAGGCTTCGACCTATACAGCTTTCGTACGTTTTCGTCAATTAACCTACCTAGCCTAGCATTACCTATTTCATTAAAATGCACCCCATTTTTTATAAAAAGGCTAGGATCACTGAATTTGGACCACAGCTTTACGAAGGGTACATTTTCCTCAGCACAAATCTCTTCTAATTTATTATTCAAAAATATTGTTTCTGACGTAATCCGAAGACCCAAACCGTGCCTAGGGGTAATACCTAGAACTAAAGACCTATCTGACCTCGCCTTCAGGGACCTAATTAACCCCCTATATCTCTCCAAAAGGTCAGGCACTCTCGTATCGGGCCTATACGAGTCGTTGCCTCCTACCATCGTCACCAACATCGAGTGACGGGAGGCAACGTCAATCCTATCCACTTCGTCTCTAACTCTGTCAACCCTGGCCCCTGGGAGACAGACCCTCCTCCTCTTGGTTGGCTGCCGTTCAACGAACTCTTTGTCCATATGGCGCACTAAAGAATCCCCAATTAAAATAGTTTCCCCCTCATTCACGTCCCTTTCCAAATGAGCGAAAGGGTTCGAAACCTCGATAGGGGAGGGATTCCTATCACCTAACTTACGCGGCCTAGCTCCACCCTTAACTTCTCTAAATCCCTCCCCATCTACTAATCTCGGACCAATCTTAACCCCTTCCTCAACTCTATCCAACCTTCCCGATAAGCTACCTAAACTAGAAACTAGGTTACGCACCTCACCCTTCAAATTACTAACGTCTTCAACGTTAGTATTGGTTCGGCTTTCGTCAACCGTAGCCCTACCCCTGCCCTCATCAAGCGTTGCAAGTCTTTCCGTTACCTCACGTACACTGCGTTTTATATCAACTATTTCCTCCCTTAACTCGCAAAAGAAACAAACTGATCTCTCGGTAATCGCCATAGGACCGCCATTATAATCTTTAAAATCCGAATACCACCGGTTTACCCCACACCTAACACACGACGCTTTCTGCGACGGCATCGCGCAGTTAAAAATAGTTTATAACCATCACAAGTTTAAGTTAAATTAAGCCGGCACGCTATGAAAACTTCTAAATCGCTAAAAACCACTAATATTCAATTACTTAACTATAACAATGTGAATATAAACGCAAGTATATAAAATTCAAAACTTTCCAAAAGTAAAATTATTAGCAATATGCAAAAGTAAAAGCAATATCAGAGAGCTCAGGAAAAGCGTCCGTTCAGTACAAAGTCTGGCTGACGAATCTGTTCATCTTTCCTTTGGTTAACTTTTGGTTGGTTAACCTTTGGTTTTGCTTCGTCCCGAATTGTTCATTCTGACGAAGGTCAAGCTTTTCACTCCACCTTAGACCTACAGTTTTACGTGGAATCCGAACTACGCCCCACCAGCAGCCCAGCGTCTTAACCACTAGGCTACCCAGGGTACCCATTTGTCTACCAACCACTTTCTTTATTGTGTGGAAGGATGAATAATAAAAAAAAATTGGTTGGTAGATAAATGAAGACTCTGAGTAACATTGTGGTTAAGACGCTGGGCTGCTAATCGGAAGGTCATGAGATCGAGTCCGGGCAAAGACTTTGTAATTTCTGACCACCCGTGGTGGGTCGTGGTTCGGATTCCACGTTAAGCTGTAGGTCTAAGGTGGAGCAAAAAGCTTGATCTTCGTCAGAACAGAACAATTCGGGCGGAAGCAAAACCAGGGTTAATAAAGGTTATATATATATATATATATATGCGTGCGTGTGTGTGTGTGTGTGTGTGTGTGTGTTTGCGAATGGGCTTTATGGGTTACAGAAAAACAGCGTGAATAATTCCAAAAGTACACGAGCCTCTTTGCGAAATAAACGCCAGATATTCAAAAGGTAACTATGATAACATAACGTAAAAATTTGGTTGCCATGGCATCCAGCAAGTTATGAAGGGACGTGGAAAAAAAAAGATGCAAATGAGAGAAAAAGGGGAAAGGTTGCAGCATTGGAAAGAGGAGAAGAAGATCATCTCCGAGAATGTGTGTGACCAAATTATCCGCCATAAATTCTCGCCTCACCAAATGTAACCATACTAATAGAAGCACCCCATTTTCCTATTCCTCCTCCCCTTATAGCTTTTATAGATGATTTTGCATATTTCCTTCCTTTCCATTAAACATCAACATTCCCTTTCAGCTTCGTTTCGCACAAAGCACGTAATCCCTTCAACAAATTTTGGCTACTTCCATCCAACATCCCACACTGCCAAACGATCCCACAAAACTTCTGAGGGTCGCGTTGGAAGGCAATCTGACCAAGTCCGAGGTTTTAGCAGTTTTTCGTTGGAGTGTTTTTCCAGGGATAGCACCCCACCCCAGTCACCAATCCTGTTATACCAGGGCTTTCCAACCGGAGAGCCCCGAAATTTCATGAGAAAGATAAAAATAAGAAACTGAAAATTGAAAAAATACTGAACATTTGGAAATTTAAAACTTAAAAAAAAATCCCAAGTTATTACTTCCCCTCGGAAAGTGTATAGGTTCGATTTGAAGTTATGTGATGTTTGGGGGTTCATTTGGATGTTGAACAATCTGAGACGAAAATCTTCTGGAGTGCCAAGAAAGAGAAACATATGACATTAGGGTGCCCTGAGCCAGTAAAAGTTGGAAACCATTGTGTTGCGCAAAGGGATAGAGGATATAATCTCATTCCCAGGATACCCCGTGTATTCGCTTTTTACGATATACATACACGAGAAGGGCTGGGTATCAGTTCTTGACTCTCGTATCCCCAGGAGATGAAACATTTTATAGGAATTACGTTGGAATTATTACTACGGAAAAAGCTGTCCCCAAATAATTTTTTTAAAAAGTTCTTAATGTCATTCTGATTTACAAACACACTGATTATGTTTGCGGTAGGGCTTCTCAACCTCGGGGTCGCGAACCGATCTCATAATTTTATTTTCAATTCTCTTCCTACGGCTGTCCGACAACACACTTATCAATCATGAACGTAGTTCCATATAATAGCTGAAGTCTGGGCCCTTCCCGCGCATAATAAGAAGCTGTGCTTATTCCGAAAATGAATATACCAAACATAAAGTTGAATAACTTTTTTGTTACTTGAGACAGCAACATAAATTGAAGATAAATACATGCAGTAGACTTATAAGTTTTGTTTTGTTGTATATATTACTTTCTTTTTTTTTTCAGAAGAAACCACAGTTTTTAATAAAATGACAACTCCTCAAGAGAAAGCAAAATTTGTGAGATTTTTACGTGAAAGTGGTTTAATCATTAAAGCCCAAAGGCGTTTCCGACGTGAGATAAACAGACCAGTGCCTGAAAGACAGCATACGAAGATGGGTAGACCAATTTGAGCTAGTGGATCTGTACTGAAGGGGAAATCTACCGGAAGGCCGAGGAAGTCTCAGGCAAAGGCGAATACAATTAGGGATGCATTTGTCAGAAGCCCTAAAAAGTCAATTAGGAGAGCATCAACTGAGTTAAACATCCCGAGAAGCTCTGTCCATGATATCCTTCATAAAGAATTGAGTTTCAAATGTTATAAAATGCAAGTAGTTCATCAACTTTTAGAAGAGGCTTATGAGACCAGAGTAAATGTTTGTCAAGAATTAATTGAAAGGGTAGAATCAGATGAACACTTTTTATCAAACCTCCTTTTTAGTGATGAGGTCACATTTCACATATCAGGCAAAGTTATTCGTCATAATTGCAGGATATGGGGTGAAGAAAATCCTCATAAATTGTATGAACACGAAAGGGATTCCCCTAAAGTAAACATCTGGTGTGCCATGTCACGTTCCCGTAGCTATGAACCGTATTTTTTTTTTTTGAACGAACTGTCACCAGCAATTCGTACCTCAACATTCTATGAGAGTATTTTACTCCAAACTCCATGAAAATCCCGGCTTGTTACAAAAAGCTTTCTTCCAACAGGATGGAGCACCCCACTTTGCTCGAATTGTTAAGGTGTTTTTAAATCAAACTTTTCCAAAACGTTGGATTGGTCTGGGACCTCTGAAATGGCCTGCTCGTTCGCCTGATTTAACACCTTTAGATTTTTATCTCTGGGGTTTCTTGAAAACTAAAGTCTATCGTAATAAACCAAGGGACATTGAAGAAATGAAACATTTTATTTGTGATACTGTCTTATCCATCTCTACAGCTGTGTTGGAAAATGTTTTCTCAGAATTTGAACGCAGAACTAGATTGATTATAGAGAATGATGGACATGTAGAAGTTCATTAATTAATCAAACCAATGTAAATGATACTTAACAAAATTAAATAATCTAATTCGTACAGGCCTATTACATGTATTTTTCTTTAATTTATGTTGCTATCTCAAATAACAAAAGTTATTCAACTTTATTTTTGGTATATTCATTTTCGGACCCCCTCTATATATTATATATATATATATAGTAAAATAACTTTTGGGGAGTTTGTCCAACTTCGACCAGTGTTTGGGGTCGTGAATTACAGTATGTGAACTTGATTTTCGGGGTCTCACATGATGAAGGTTGGGAAGCCCCGTTTGACGATATGATTATGAAGTAACAAGCTGCATTAGCAGTACTTACCTGTTTAACTATATTAAGCCGAATTCCTCTATAAATTTATAAATTACCTATAAACAAGGTAACTGAAACAGAAATTTTAACCTTTGCTGAACTGAGCAGTAGGGTGGACTTTAATTGCAAAAATTAAAAATGTTTTGCTCGCACTCATCATAATTGATTGTTTTTGTGAAATAATGATTGACTGTGTTAAATTTTTATGAATTTCAAGAAATGTTTAGAGGTCGCCCAAATATCTTGCCGAAATTTATCATTTATTTTATCATATAACCAATACATATATTTCATATATTTATAAGGCTTCTGGGTGACCTCTTAATTTTGTCACATTGAATAGAAACTTTGACCAGAACAATTTAACTACTAAAGGAACATTTTCAAGGAGTGGGAAACAAAAAATACACTATTTTTTACCATTATGCCACGGACCACCGTACTGAGTATGAAAATTTATTCGAATTTCAAACAACTAACTTCGCGAAAAAGTGTTTCTGACTACTGAAAGCCCAAAGGTTCTGCAGTTATTTTCTCTTAAAAGTTAATTTCCTTTCATACTGTTATGTACAGTTGCAAAGAAACATTTTTTTAGAACCACTATTAATTTTTCATATATTACATTTGAGTTAATGCGGTAGCAAGATGATAATGACACAATAGCCTAGCTTCTTCACTTCCACGCTATTAAATCGACATTTTCTAATTTCATTTCAAGCCCAAATTGTTCACTGTTCAATTAATGAACCCTAACACTTATCGGAATCAGAAACTTTGGTAAACCTACTTTTCATGTACTAAGTTACAAGGATTTATCAGAGAAACGTTGGAGACTCTTAGGAACGCCGAAAACAGGTTTAATTTCGTTTCAATGGTTCAACATCTTGAAAGTAAAATTGTAACCTTTGTAGATGATTACAGAACTGATTTAACAAGATCAACTGTACTGTTGCCAAAATTTCAGCACTTAAAGATCACCTTTGTATTTAATGAATATTTCTCAATGAATACATTTTAATAGACCACTAATAAAATTCAAATACATAAATGAAAGTTCCAGAAAAAATAACTCATCTGAAATGCTGAATGACAATTGAAATTAAACAATACCTTCTCTCCGCGGTGAAACACCTTTTCAAGTGTTGAACATATCAGAGAGAGACTGATTGAAGAAAGCGAGTCACGCTCTTTTATAGCTTTGCTTTTCTCTCATCACCGTTCCTTAAAATAAGCTCACAGAACAACAACAACAACAACAACAACAACAACCCTTATTTTTCCTGGTTTTGAGAATTAGCACTTTAATTCCTAAATACTTTGGCTTATAACTTGTTGAATTAATAAAAGATTTGGTTACTACAGTACAATTTAAATTTTAACTTTAAAATTTTGAAGTAGTGTCTGAAGATTTCAATTTAACTAAACAGAGTACTTTGATGTTTCATTATTGAAAAACGAATTTGGAACTTGAATAGAGTAAGCGAGTTTGAAAAATTATTTCATCACCAATAATAAATATAATCAGTGAGGAAGGCCAGAAACTGGCACAGCGCTCAGCCCAACTAATGCGGCCCATTGCTCGAGCTCCTTTATTATTATTATTATTATTACCAGCATCAGTGGGATTCAAACCCCCGACCTCAGTGTCTTCATTTCGCTTATAAGGAAGTGGTATTAACCACTGAGGTACACACGCTGGTAAATTAACATTAACCTAATTTCAATCTTTGAAGGATATTTCAAAGTTTTAAAGTTAAAAGGGAATAATGTTTGGAGCTATTGAAGAATAGGAACCCCAGCCTTCTTTAGTTAGGCTTATAAGGCTAACTAACGAAAATATCACGACCTAACCTAACCAATCGTTAGGTTAACTGTACGCCCTTGACGATTGGTTAGGTTAGGTCATGATATTTTCGTTAGTTAGCCTTATAAAGCTAACTAAAGAAGGCTGGGGTCCCTATTATTCAATAGCTCCTAATGTTTCGGCTGTTCTCTTACAGGTTTCATCAAAGCATTACAATTGCTGATAATATAAATATATATAATAAAATATTTAGTGAATATGTTCTCTGTTGGGAGGGATGCCTTTGGAAAGTTTCATTTCACTTTCTCAGTGTACTCCTCTCAAGGTCAAAGTGATTCATTTGTAAATGTTTCTTCTATGATTCTATGATCAAGCAACGAAACTAAAAAGGAAATGACTCACAGTGTTATTGATGCGTACAAAGCTAGTCCCGGACTTTTCTCTCCTTATTCCGTATGTTTTTAATAAACCTAGGATAAGCTGTTCCTTTTGATGGAAAAAAACCTTCTCAAATTACCCAGTGAAGTAAACTTTTTTCTCCCCGCCACAATGGTGCGGGAAAATTATGAGAAACTATATCAATCACTTGCCCTTTGTTGGTTTTCTATAGGTAGGTACCATCGGTCACAAAAATCGGGATTGATTAGGCTGCAAGGTAGGTGTAACCCAGTGGTTCTTAACCTCTTGATCGCCAAACCATTTTGATTGGGTTATTAATAGTAAATAGACATCTTTAGGTTTTTCATAGTTTATGATTTAATAATAAAAGTCAACAAGTAATAACATATTTATTGAATTAATATAATTAGAATGGTGTTGAATTCCCCTTTGCATTATGTAAAGCTGACACACGTTCTGCCATTCCATTGATGAGCTTTGTCATTTTTTCTTGAGAACGATCACCGTAGTGTCTATTTACTTTTGTCAACTCCCTCTCTCTCTCTCTCTCTCGCTCTCTCTCTCTCTCTATATATATATATATATATATATAGAGAGAGAGAGAGAGAGAAGAGAGAGAGAGAGAGAGAGAGAGTCAGGAGTCAATTGTTAAAGAATTTTATATAGCTTGTACTAAAAATCTTTTTGTAAGTTTCAGCCTGAAAGTCAAAGCAAAACCCGATTTCTATAAAACGCTGAGGTAATACCACTCTAGGATCACGACAACAATATGGGCTACATCGTGGCCATGTCCCAACACCGCTTCCCGTTCATCGGCAAAGTTGGGTCTTGGTAATAATTGGATGGGTGACCGTCATCTACGTCTAATTCATGCAGCGACCCGCATTTCGATCCCACGTAAAGCTGTAGATCCCCTCCGTTACACTCCCTTTTGATGTTACGTGGAAGATAAAACAACCCCAAAACAATAACAATGGGAGCACCCTATACGGTCTCCTGATGCGTATTGTGATTTGTTAGCAAACAAAGTCTTTCCGTGTTCAGAGCAGATGCAGTTTTTCTCCTAATTAAGTCAAAGAAACAAGTGTTTATTTTTAAGTCTAAGCACCGGTTCACACGAAAATCAATTATTACACGTTAAAATTAGTTCTATCTATAGTAACCTTAATGAGCTTATATAACGAAATCTGTTTACACATAAAACGCTAATTAACACACGAAAACGCAGTGACTCCATAGCTATTTAAATATGAATAAGTTATTATTAACATACGGTAGGATTACAAAGAAATTCTCAAGCACACAAATTGACCTTGCCGCAAACGGCTTCTCTTTCGATGCGTCATGCTGACTTTTTCGTCCTACACTTATACCATTTTCACGTCCAGTTCCTCCTTCTGGTTTTTCCTCCTTCCTTCTATCAGGAACTTTATGATATCTTCCTACGCCAATGATTCACGACATCGAGCTTCCTCAAATTCACACAATACACCGATTATTTCCCATTCACTATCATTCTTATTCCAGTCCCATTCGTGGTCCGTAAGTCAGAAGACGCAAAGTGAGAAATCCACATTTGAGAAGAGTATCTTAATTTGAGAAACAATGTCATTCCCATTCGTATTCGCAGTAAAGGCGCCAAATGAGAAGACCTAATATTTCCTAACTTAACCTAACCTAACCTAACATTAACCTAATCTAACCTAACCTGGATCAAAGCGGTAAACCCGTGGATGAGAATGAGAATAGCATGAAATAGGAATAAAATCCAAATTGGATCAAGTAAAGATAAGCATCCCCAACCTTTTTTAGTTAGCTTTATAAGGCTAACTAACGAAAATATCACGACTTAACCTAACCAATCGTTAGGTCAACTGTACGCCCTTGACGACTGGTTAGGTTAGGTCGTGATATTTTCGTTAGTTAGCCTTATAAAGCAAACTAAAAAAGGTTGGGGGTGCTTATCTTTACTTGATCCATACGATAATACGATAATACATACATACGATAATACATACGATACATACATACGATAATACATACACGTCACCTTCTCACTTCATTTCCATCATGAATGACGATGTTTTTTTTCTTTTCTTTTCTGGGTAAATTCTGGGAAACAGTCTAAAATAAATTTTGAAGTCTACTCTAAATATTCAAGCTTTTTTTATATATTTTTAACATTTCCTTTGAATTTTATTCACAACCATAACAAATTTTATGGACACCCTATATATATATATATATATATATATATATATATATTAGTGATGGATCAAATAACCGCAACCGCAACCGCACTACAACCGCACAAAAATTCACAACCGCAACCGTAACCGCAACCGCCGTTCCATAAGTGCGGTTGCGGTTGTAAAAGCTTAGTTAATTTTAATTTTAGGTTAATTAGAAATATTTATTTTTTTAAAAAGAAAATGATGGGTCTCCTTATGCGTGCTTAAACGTGACGTCATACGGCTGCCGTAGTAAAATTGGTTTAAACTGCGCTCTAAGTTATTACTCTGTGAGCTCCATGAAGTAACATTTATTTTTATTTAATTTTCTTCAAACTAAAATCGCCTTTAGTACAATAGTCAATAAAGCTCTTCAGTGGAGCGGGAACGTTGTACGATGAGAGGCGTTGCCGCTTGAAAGGTGAAAATGCAGCAAAAATATTATTCTTGAAATTCACACTGCCTGTCATTAAGTTTGACATCAGTTTTTCAAATGAATAATAATCCATAACTTTCCAATGGGTGGAGGCTGGGGAAAGTGGTAGGTGGGATGAACAGTGCGATGGGTCCTCGTCCCTCATCCTGGTAACACACTTAGTGCAAAATATAGTTTTAATTAATTTGACCTATTCTTTCATAATAGCTATATAAGTTTAGAATATACTTCATTTAAATAGTATTCATTTAGTAAATACCTTATGTTGAACACAAGTTTTGCAACACACAAATAGCGGTAGCGGTGTATTGCAAAACTTGTGTTCAACATAAGGTATTTACTAAATAAATACTTAGTATATATTATGTACCAAGTGTGGCTAAATCGCACAATAGTGGCTAAATCCAGTTAATAATTACGCATTTTTCCTAGTATATGATAACCGCAACCGCAACCGCGGTTGGAAAAAATTCGACAACCGCAAACACAACCGCAACCACGGTTGTGAAAAACCGACCACTCGATCCATCACTAATATATATATATATATATATATATATATATATATATATATATATATATATATATATATATATATATATATATATAGGGTGTAACAGCAGTCTTCATTTTATTGAATTAAACTTAAATGTTCGAGATTCATACGAAAGTCCATATCCATACGATATTTACTTTATTGAATTCACGATAAATGCGACAGAATTAGTGAGAATGTGTTCTCCAATGTAGAAACTAAAATACTTACCAGAATTCACGGGTGCAAACAGCTTTCTGGTATGCAATTCAAACATTTAATTCAGTAAAATAAATATCCTATGAGTAAGGACTGTTGTGTTCCCTGTGTGTGTGTATATATATATAATTAATTAGTTAGCAAGTTAGTTAGAAATTAAAACAATTTTCTAATCCAGTTAGTTTTTCTTAAAACCCGTGAAATCGGTGGAAGGATCACACCACTTGAGTCCGGGCATATATTGTTTCAATCTCATGTACACCTTGACTACGTTTTTCGATACCCTTTCTTCTCTGCTTTGAGTTGTCTTTTCTTTATCATCATTCTCGTGAAATTTGACACACAATCTCAATATTACTACATTCATTTGAAACCTTTCGAAAACGAATTTCTTAAAATAATAATAATATCAGAAATTCATAATTAGTATATTTAAAATCGTTGCTAAATATGGCTTGGCATTAAATTCTCTTTCGCTGAACAACGTTAACTCAGAAAATGCAGGTGTTACGCGGTAATTGAAGGTGTGAAAAGGAATGAGGAGTTGGGACCTAGAATAAATAGAGTGTATAGTATGAAAAAAGCGTTGCAGTTGTGCAGTCTCTAGCGAGAAAATCTTTTGTGCTTAATGTAAAAATTTTCGAAAGAAAAAAGTAATTTTGGATTTTAGTTCTAATTTTATTCGAAAACGGTACGTGTTTTATTCTTTGATATCTCTTTAACATATAATATTTAATGTGATGAAATTAGGAGAATTAAAAATCAGTCATTTATGAAAGGTTTTATTAAGTTATAATTTTCTTTGCTGCGTAAGCTGTTAGTTGTCTACACATACAAATAAACACAATTTTTATTTTTACTTAATGTAATGCTGCAAGACGTTACGTTATATACCTCCCCCTGACTCAAAGTTCACTTCTGTTCATCAGTTATACTCGTACATAGGATAGGATGGGCTTGTGTCATTATTAACATTTCCTATTTGTTATTTGTGCAATTATTTTAACGTAAAAGCAATGATATTCTCTAATGCTTTTCAATACCAATAACAAGTTTCTGATCTAGATGAGTGATTTTTTTTTAGTTCACTTAAAAATAATGGAACACAATCAAATTTACTGCTAAATGACTGAACGAAAAGTTTCCTGTTATCCCGGACCCCAGACCTTTTGCTGAAAATATCACAACTTAACCTAACCAATTGTCAAGGAAATACAGTTGATCTAACCGTATTTCTTGTATGTCCACAATGAGACTTTAAAAGATTATTAATAATAATAACAGAAAAACAGGTGCTTTCCTGTTAGGTCAAATGTATGCCCTTGACAATTGGTTAGGTTAAGTTGTGATATTTTCGGCAAAAAAGTCTGGGGTCCGGGATAACAGGAAGGTACCATAATTTCATAATTTTAAACAGTTTTCATGAAATACACTATATAAGAGCTTAATTAAGTAAATGTTAAAGACAAATATGTTATTACTCAGTAATAAATTAAAACAAGACGTTCACAGCGTTCAAGCATTTAAATTAATCTCACTTACAAAAAGTAACTTTTAAATTATTTTAAAAGTTTCCAGAAATTTTTAAACCATTTGTTTCTTAGTATGGTGAGCCTGTAACGATTAAACTCTAATTTTTTTCCATTCTATCTCTACGTAGATGAAGTTGCCAAATAGAAGACATTTGCTTCTTTTCATGGTGATGTCGCTCGTTTCTGAAGCTCGCAGAAGACCGAAAAGAAGTC